>JAQGDG010000204.1:0-252914 GCA_029844215.1 Przewalskia tangutica | reverse complement strand
GGAGGATTTTTCATGAGTAATTCCATCCGTGTTAGAGGCTTAGGGTTAGCTACTCCGCTTCACCTGCGGAATGGCAATTAATCTCACCTCTGGCGATATGGGAATCGAACCCGAACCTCCGCCGTGGTATCCTTAGCCTAACCTTTGACCGTTGGGCCGAATCTTTTTGTTGGATAAAATGTTGGCTTTATTTAGCGTTGAGTGGTTAATTATTTAGTCATTTTTAGCGCGTGGTCTCGGGTTCGAATCCTCGTATCAACGGACCCCATGGACTGCGGAATCGCCCTCCGTCCTACTGCGTTTGGAGGATTTTCATGAGTAATTCCATGTTAGAGCTTGGGTTAGCTACTCCGCCCCTGCGAATGGCAATTAATCTCACCTCTTTGATATGAGAATGAAATCGTGGTATCCTTAGCTAACGCTTTGGCCGTTGGGCCAAATTGTGTTGGTTGGGTTTAGGGTTTTGGGTTTATGGTTTAGGGTTTTGGGTTTTGGGTTTAGGGTTTAGGGTTTAGGTTTTTTTTTTTTTTTTTTTTTTTGAGTAATCATCCGTGCACTTTGGCCTGTTTTTATTAATAGCAGGAAAAGGGGCCCAAGGGAGTTACAAACTAATAAGGGGATAGCCCTTTACTTCGCCTGCTAGTCCTGACTAGGCGCAGTATAAGTCTATCCCGAATGTAAAAAGAAGGAAGAAGCTAAAATGAGATAAGCTATGATCATCATAGAGTTTATAATGCACTCTATGATGATGTTACAAATGATGATACTAAGATAGAGTAGTAATATAAGAACAAAGCTAGGAAATCTAAACTCTGAACTTATAAAATCTTCTAACCCAAGTACCTTCTCCTCTTTGTCTTCTTGTAGTCCATAGTATAGAATCATTTCTTCTTTGACCTAGTGGTAACTGACAATGGAATAGTCGGCTTACTAGCTTCCTTTCGTTGGCGGAGATTATGTGTTGATGAAGTCCCCACTCCTTTCTTGGGTGGACTGGGTATTCGCCTCTAATCTCTTCATCTCTTCAAACATATTTTCAGTCGGTGACACCATGAAACATGTGTCCAAGTGCTATCTGAAGCTCCTCGTCATCTAGAATGTCATCCTCTGAATCTCCATCAATAGCTAGTGGGCTTGGTTCTGGTTCAAACATTTCCAAGGCCCATTCCTGTCTATCTTCTTCTGAGGGGACAAACATCTCCAAATATTCATGTACTGACATATGTGCATTTCTACTGCTTAGGGTGTCCTTTAAAACATCCTCAAACTTTGTCATACGACAGAAATCACCTTCCAATTCCATTTCCTTATCAAAGGCCTCCCGAAGTAATGCTATGTCTGATTCTGACCACTTGTGCTCATAATCATTATTAGAATCTTCTCCTTCCGTATCACACCACTTCCTCCTTACACTATCAGTATCAAAAGTTTTGGTAGTGGTAGTGTTGTTGGA
This sequence comes from Przewalskia tangutica, assembly GCA_029844215.1. Taxonomy (NCBI): domain Eukaryota; kingdom Viridiplantae; phylum Streptophyta; class Magnoliopsida; order Solanales; family Solanaceae; genus Przewalskia; species Przewalskia tangutica. Next base: position 251,461 of record JAQGDG010000204.1, on the reverse strand, counting down.
AGGTATGTCTGATGAAGATTTATTAAGGGTACAAGGTTGTGGAGGGAATGAGAAGGCATTTTTAAGCCAATTTTGAGCACTTGGGTTTTTTGAGGTTGTGGGCTTTGAGTTATTTGGGTGTTTGGTATTTGAATTAATAAGGGGTTGAGTTGTTGAGCCCGTATCCGAAATTGAATTTGGACTTGGGTTTTCTTGTATTTTTTGAAGTGTGTTTGGGCTTTGGATTTGGGCCTTGTTATTTAGAGGTTTTAAGGGGGTAATGGTTTGTGGTTGAGGGGGGGTTTGTTGGGTCAGGGGGTGGGGAATCTGATTTCGGTTTTTGGAAGGGTTTCCGGGTCGGGTTTCCGGGTCGGGTCGGGTCAGTGGGTTGGGTAGGGTATCCGAGGGTTTTTTAGGGTTTAGGGGGGTGGTTTTGACGGAGGGGGGTGGGGATTGATGTCTGTCCCATGGCCGAGAGTTGGGGTAGGGTAGGTGGGCCACTGGGGTTAGGGTAGGTGCCGAATTTGAACGGGTCAGGGTGTCGGGTCGGGTCAAAACCGTTGGTAGGGCTTCAACGTTATTAGTAGGGGAGTTTTCGGATCTGGGGATTTGGACGAGGGTGTTGGGGGGGTTAGGGGGTGGGGGGGTGGATCTGGCAGGGGGTGGTATAGTGGTCTGGATCTCGGGTCGGGCTAACGGGTCGGGTCGGGTCAACGGGTCGGGTAGGGTTTCAACGGGCGCTTAGTGGTTTTTGTAGTGTTTTTGCAGCATGGGTTTGGACGAGGGGGTAGGTGGGTTTGTGGGAGGGGGGTTGGGTCTGGAGGGGGGTGGGGTTTCGATCTGGGTAATGGGTCGGGTCGTGGGTAGGGTTTCCGACGTCGGGTTGGCGGCTAGGGTTTGGGAGGGTGGTTTAGGGTTAGGGTTTTGTTGTAATGGGCTAGGGTTTTTGCTAGGGTTTGGCCCAGCAGCTATGGTATTTCTTGGGCAAGGGTGAGGTGTGTGAGGGGTGGTGTTCTGGTAGGTCGGATCTAGGGTTCCGTGATGCAGGTGGCGCCGGTAGGTTCCGATCGGCCGGTAGCGCCGCCAGTCCGACGGTGGGGGTAATTTTTTGGATGGAATTTTGTGGATTTTTTGGTAGGGGGGTCTGATTCGGCATGGTGGGGGTGGTTCCGACCACCAATTTGGCCGGAAATTCTTCCTCATTCGCCAAAACAGTGTGTAAAGGTGGAATTTGATTTGGTTTTGAGTTTTTTCTATTCTTTTTTCCGGCAACAACCTGCCATCCGTCGGAATTAACATTTTTTGGTATTTGGACGTGAGTTTTGGAGGTAGAAGAAGTAAGGGTGGGATTTTGAGAATTACCTTTTGCCAAATCCGCCGCCTTTTCCGAAGATCCATCACCTTTGTCATCCTTCTTTGGCCTCAAATCCGGATTTATTTTCCAACATCCTTCAATATCATGTCCTTGTAGTTTACAAGTAGTACAATACTTGGGAATAAAATCAAACCTAATTTTTTGTACTTTTGTAAGAACAAGCCCATTCTTCTTAAACGAAATTTGAATTTTTTGAGGATGAACTTTCAATAAATCCACTTCAACCTTAACCCTAGCACAACTTGGCCTTGTCTTCTTCAAGGTGGCCGAATCTAGGGTTAATGGTTTCCCTACCGCCGCCGCCAACGAGAATAACGCCGCTTGGCCAAAGAAATTCGGTGGAAGATTGGGAAATGAGATCCATCCCCAAGCAATATTGGATTCCTCCTCTGGATTAAAATTAACATTCCAAATGAATGTTCTCATCAACAACATCTTGTTTCTTTCTTTAATCCAAAAACTAGGGCTTGACATCAAAACATCATAATCTTCTTCAATAGAACAACGAATTAGAATATGACGATTATGCAACAACCCTATATTAACCTCAGATTTTAATCCACATTGCTTAGGAATTTCCTTTCGCAAGAAATCAAAATCATTCAACCATTTGAAAACTTACCAATTACCGCAAGCTTCAAATTTTGTTGTTCAATCATAACATCAATTTCTTCCTCCTCAAACATAATCATAGGTTCACCATGAAGATATGTGATAGGTTTAATTGGCATGAAATTCGAGAAGGAGGGGGAATGAGTGACGGCGGCGTTAGGGTTTAGGACGCCGCGCATGCTTCATTCGATTCGGGGTGTGGGTTGAAGTAAGGATTTCTGAAAAGGTGGGGGGGTGGGAAATGGTGGTGGGGTGGTGGCCGACCACAGGAGGTGGCCGGCCGGTGGCCGTGACGGCCATGGTGGCCGGAAAAGGAGGCGGCTAGGTTATGGTTTAGGCGAAAATTTTAGGAGAGAGGGGAGAGCATTTCGGCTAAGTCAAAAAAATTAAATGTAAAATTTAAATGTAAATGTTGGCTTTATTTAGCCGTTGAGTGGTTAATTATTAGTCATTTTTAGCGCGTGGTCTCGGGTTCGAATCCTCCTTATCAACAGACCTCCTACCTGGACTACGGAATCGCCTCCGCTGTCCACTACGTTTGGAGGATTTTTCATGAGTAATTCCATCCGTGTTAGAGGCTTAGGGTTAGCTACTCCTTCACCCCGCAGAATGGCAATTAATCTCACCTCTGCTGATATGGGGAATCGAACCCAAGACCTCCCACACATGGTATCCTTAGCCTAACCTTTGACCATTGGGCCAAATGCTGTTGGATGGGTTTAGGGTTTAGGGTTTAGGGTTTAGGGTTTAGGGTTTAGGGTTTAGGGTTTAGGGTTTAGGGTTTAGGGTTTAGGGTTTAGGGTTTAGGGTTTGGGGTTTGGGGTTTGGGGTTTGGGGTTTGGGGTTTGGGGTTTGGGGTTTGGGGTTTGGGGTTTGGGGTTTGGGGTTTGGGGTTTGGGGTTTGGGGTTTGGGGTTTGGGGTTTTGGGGTTTTGGGGTTTTGGGGTTTTGGGGTTTTGGGGTTTGGGGTTTGGGGTTTTGGGTTTGGGGTTTTGGGTTTGGGGTTTGGGGTTTGGGGTTTGGGGTTTGGGGTTTGGGGTTTGGGGTTTGGGGTTTGGGGTTTGGGGTTTGGGGTTTGGGGTTTGGGGTTTTGGGGTTTTGGGTTTTGGGGTTTTGGGTTTTGGGGTTTTGGGTTTTGGGGTTTGGGGTTTGGGGGTTTTGGGGTTTGGGGTTTGGGGTTTGGGGTTTGGGGTTTGGGGTTTGGGGTTTAGGGTTTAGGTTTTTTTTTTTTTTTTTTTTGAGTAATCATCCAGGCACGTTGGCCCAGGTTTTTATTAATAACAGAATGAAAAGGGGCCCAGAAGGGAGTTACAAACTAATAAGAGGGATAGCCCTTTACTTCGCCTGCTAGTCCTGACTAGGCAATGTATAAGTCTATCCCGAATGTAAAAAGAAGGAAGAAGCTAAAATGAGATAAGCTATGATCATCATAGAGTTTATAATGCACTCTATGATGATGTTACAAATGATGATACTAAGATAGTGTAGTAATATAAGAACAAAGCTAGGAAATCTAAACTCTGAACTTATAAAATCTTCTAACCCAAGTACCTTCTCCTCCTTGTCTTCTTGTAGTCCATGGTATAGAATCATTTCTTCTTTGACCTAGTGGTAACTGACAATGGAATAGTCGGCTTACTAGCTTCCTTTCGTTGGCGTAGATTATGTGTTGATGAAGTCCCCGCTCCTTTCTTAGGTGGACTGGGTATTGCTGCCTCTAATCTCTTCATCTCTTCAAACATATTTTCAGGATCAGGGACACCATGAAACATATGTCCAAGTGCTATCTGAAGCTCCTCGTCATCTAGAATGTCTTCCTCTGAATCTCCATCAACAATTTAGTGGGCTTGGTTGCAGTTCAAACATTTCCAGGCCCATTCTGTCTATCTTCTTACGAGGACAAACATCTCCAAATATTCCTGTACAGTCATATGTGCATTTCTACTGCTTAGGGTGTCCTTTAAAACATCCTCAAACTTTGTCATACGACAGAAGTCACCTTCCAATTCCATTTCCTTATCAAAGGCCTCCCGAAGTAATGCTATATGCGATTCGACCACTTGTGCTCATAATCATTATTAGAATCTTCTCCTTCCGTATCACACCACTTCCTCCTTACACTATCAGTATCAAAAGTTTTGGCAGTGGTAGTGTTGTTGGAAGGTATGTCTGATGAAGATTTATTAAGGGTACAAGGTTGTGGAGGGAATGAGAAGGCATTTTTAAGCCAATTTTGAGCACTTGGGTTTTTTGAGGATGTGGGCTTTGAGTTATTTAGGTTTTTGGTATTTGAACTAATAAGGGGTTGAGTTGTGGAGCCCGTATCCGAAATAGAATTTGGACTTGGGTTTTCTTGGATTTTTTGAAGTGTATTTGGGCTTTGGGTTTGGGCCTTTTTATTTGGAGGTTTTAGGGGGGTAATGGTTTGAGGTTGGGGGGGGTTTGCTGGGTGAGGGGGTTGGGGGTCTGGTTTCGGTTTTGGGCTGGGATAACGGGTCGGGTTGCAGGGTCGGGTCGGGTCAGAGGGTTGGGTAGAGTTTCCGTAGGTTTTTTAGGGTTTAGGTGGGTAGTTTCGACGGAGGGGGGTGGGGATTGGTGTCTGGCCCATGGCCGAGAGGGGGGGTAGGGTAGGTGGGCCACAGGGGTTAGGGTTGGGGCAGAATTGGATCGGGTTAGTGGGTCGGGTCGGGTCAGATTCATGGGTAGGGTTTCAACGTTAAAGGGAGGGGGGGTGTTTTCGGATCTGGGGATTTGGACGAGGGGGTTGGGGGGGTTAGGTGGTGGGGGGGTGGATCTGGCAGGGTGTGGGGTATCGGTCTGGGACATGGGGTCTGTTATTGGGTCGGGTCGGGTCAACGGGTCGGGTCGGGTCAGAATTTCGGGTAGGGTTTCAATAGGTAGTTTAGGGTTTTTGGTGATGGTTTTGGTAGTGGGTTGTTGGACGAATGGGGGGGTGGGGTACGTGGGTTGGGATGTGGGTCTGGCAGGGGGTGGGGGTGGGTTCTGGATCTCGGGTCGGGTCATGGGTAGGGTTTCCGAAAGTGGGTTGGCGGCTAGGGTTTGGGTTGGTAGATTAGGGTTAGGGTTAGGTGGTTTTGGGCTTAGATTGGAGCTAGGGTTTGGCCCAGCAGCAATGGCGGCTGCTGGGCTAGGGTTTGGGGGTGGTACGACGGGGAGGATCCGGTGGTTCACGGTAGGGTTCGTGATGCAGGAGGCAGCCGGTAGGTTCCGCGCGGTGGTTTTCGGCAGGTTCGCGCCGCCAAAGGAGTTTTGGCTCAAAATTTCTGGGTTTTTCGATGAGGGTGGTTGTTTCGACGAGGGCATGGTGTTTCCGACCGCCATTGTGGCCGGAATAACTTCTAAATTCGTCGGAACGTTTTTTGTGGTTGTTTTTTGGTGTAGATTTGTGTTTTTTCTATTATTTTTTCCGTCACAACTTTCCAACCATCGGAATTCTTCAATTTCGGATCTGGGATAGGATTTTTGGAGGAAGAAGGAGGAAGAGTAGGGTTTTGAGATTTACCTTTGTCAATAGTCGCCGAATCCTCCATCAATTCATCACCTTTGACATCCTTCTTTGGCCTCAAATCCGGATTTATTTTCCAACATCCTTCAATATCATGTCCTTGTAGTTTACAAGTAGTACAATACTTAGGAATAAAATCAAACCTAATTTTTTGTACTTTTGTAAGAACAAGCCCATTCTTCTTGAACGAAATTTGAATTTTTTGAGGATGAACTTTCAATAAATCCACTTCAACCTTAACCCTAGCACAACTTGGCCTTGTCTTCTTCAAGGTGGCCGAATCTAGGGTTAAAGGTTTCCCTACCGCCGCCGCCAACGAGAATAACGCCGCTTGTCCAAAGAAATTCGGTGGAAGATTAGGAAATGAGATCCATCCCCAAGCAATATTGGATTCCTCCTCTGGATTAAAATCAACATTCCAAATGAATGTCCTCATCAGCAACATTTTATTCTTTTCTTTAATCCAAAAACTAGGGCTTGACATTAAGGTGTCATAATCTTCTTCAATTGAACAACGAATAAGAATATGACGATTATACAACAATCCTATTGTAACCTCAGATTTAAGGCCACATTGTTTAGGAATCTCTTTCCTTAGATTATCAAAATCCGTCCAACCATTTGAAAACTTACCAATAACTGCAAGTTTCAAATCTTGTTCTAGAATCATAGAATCAATTTCCTCCTCTTCAAACATCACCATAGGCTCACCATGAAGGTACGTGATAGGCTTAATGGGCACGGAAATCGAGGAGGGTAAGGGGTGGGCGACGGCGGTGCTAGGGTTTCCTACCGCCGCCGCCACTGTTTTGGAAAATGACGGGGTGGGTGGGGTCGATTTGAACAATTCCGAGAAGGTGGGGGGGTGCGGGGTGGAGGTGGGGTGGTGGCCGACCACAGGAGGTGGTCGGCCGGTGGCCACGACGGCCATGGCGGCCGGAAGTTGGTGGCGGGGTAGGGCTAGGTTTTCCGATTTTTTGGAGGAGAGAGGGGAGAGCAAAATTTTGCTAAGTCTTAAAAAATGTTGGGTTTAGGGTTTAGGGTTTAGGGTTTAGGGTTTAGGGTTTAGGGTTTAGGGTTTAGGGTTTAGGGTTTAGGGTTTAGGTTTTTTTTTTTTTTTTTTTGAGTAATCATCCAGGCACTTTGGCCCAGGTTTTTATTAATAAAAGAAATGAAAATGGGGCCTGAGGAGAATCTGGACTCAATCAGGACAAATCCTTTCACTCGCCTGCTAACCCTGTCTAGGCGAAGCATAGATCTATCCCGAATGTAAAAAGAAAGAAGAAGCTAAAATAAGATAAGTTATGATCATCATAGAGTTTATAATGCACTCTATGATGATGTTACAAAAGATGATACTAAGATAGAGTAGTAGTATAAGAACAAAGCTAGGAAATCTAAACTCTGAACTTATAAAATCTTCTAACCTATGTACCTTTTCCTCTTTGTCTTCTAGTAGTCCATGGTATTGAATCATTTCTTCTTTGATCTAGTTGTAACAGATAATGGGATTGTCGGTTTACTAGCTTCCTTCCGTTGACGTAGATTATGAGTTGATGAAGTCCCCGCTCCTTTCTTAGGTGGATCAGGTATTGCTGCCTCTAATCTACTCATCGCTGCATATCTATCTTCTGCGTCTGGAATGTCATGAAACATTTGACCAAGTGCAACCCGAAGATCCTCATCATCCAGAATGTCGTCCTCTGAATCTCCATCAACAGCAAGTGGGCTTGGTACTGGTTCATACGGTTCCATGGCCCAATCCCGTCTATCTTCTTTGGAGGAAATAATCATGTCGGAATTCCTTAAGACATCTTCAAAATTTGTCATGCCATAGAATTCACCATCACTTTCCATTTCCTGATCAAAGGCTTCACGAAGTTCTGCAATCTCAGCTTTTGATAGCTTGTGTGAAGAATCCTGTGAAACATATCCAACTGTCTCACCCTCCTTCCTCCTGTCACTATCAGTACCCAAAGGGTTGGCAGTGGTAGTTTTATTGGAAGGAATGTCTGATGAGGTTTTATTCAATGTACAAGGTTGAGGAGGGAAAGAAAAGGCATTCTTAAGCCAATTTTGGGCTGAGTGATTTTTATTGGTTGTGGGCTTGGAATTAGTATTGGGTTTGGTATTTGATTTTGTTTGGGGTTGGGTAGTGGAGCCCGTATCCGACATAGAATTTGGGCTTGGATTATTTTGGACTTGTTGAATTTTGTTTGGGCTTTGAATTTGGGCCTTTTTATTTGGAGGTTTTAAAGGGGTAATGGTTTGTAATTGGGGGGGGATTTGTTGGATATGGGGTTGGGGGGTCTGTTTGGGTTTTTGGGTCTAGATGTCGGGTCGGGTAAACGGGTCGGGTCGGGTCGGGTAAGTGGGTAGGGTTTCCGTAGGTTTTTTTGTTTTTAGGGGTGTGGTGTCGACGGAGGAGATAGGTGTTCAGGACTAGGTTACCGGGGGTAGGGTAGTGGGGTTAGTTGGGTTAGGGTGGGGGCAGAGTTAGACCGGGTTAAGGGGTCGGGTCGGGTCAAACCCACGACGGTGGTTTCGACGGGATTTAAATGGGTATTTTCGGATCTGGGGTTGGTCGGGTTGGGTGGTGGGGTATATTGATGGGGTGGATCCGAATTAGTGGGGTATCGATCCGGGTCTCGGGTCGGGTTGGTGGGTCGGGTCAACGACCCGGGTAGGGTTTCGAAGGGTAGTTTAGGGTTTTTGTTGGTGGTTTTGATAGTGGGGGGTTGGTCGAGGGGGGTGAGGGGATTCGTGGGTTGGGTGGTGGGTGCAGGTGGGGTGGGGGGGGGTTCTGGGTCACGGGTCGGGTCATGGGTAGGGTTTCCGAATGTGGGTTGGCGGCTAGGGTTTTGGATGGCGGATTAGGGTTAGGGCTAGGTGGTTTTGGGCTAGGGTTTCGGCTAGGGTTAGGCCCAGCAGCAATGGCGGCTGCTGGGCTAGGGCAGGGGGGTGTGTCGGTGGGTGGGGGTGGATCCGCGGTGGGTAGTGAGGTTTCCGGCGATCAGGGTGGCCGCCGGTAGGGTTCCGATGAGGTTTGTGGCGCCAGTGATTCCGCGATCGGACAAATTTTTGGCTTAAATTTTTTTCCTTTTCGACGGGGTGGGCTGATTTGACGGTATGGAGGTGATTCCGGCCTCAATAGTGGTCGGAATTTCACCCCTTAACGCCGGAATAGTGTTTAAGGGTGATTTTTGGTGTTGAATCGTAATTTTTCTGTTGTTTTTTCCGGTGACCACCTGCCAACCATCGGTGTTGGTTTTTGGGCATTTGGGCGAGAGGTTTGGACGAAGAAGAAGTAGGGTTAGGGTTTGAGAATTACCTTTTGCCAAATCCGCTTCCTTTTCCTTAGATCTATCAACATTGTCATCCTTCTTCGGTTTCAAATCCGATTTATTTTCCAACATCCATCAACATCATGACCTTGAAGTTTGCAATTAATACAAAACTTAGGAATAAAATCAAACCTAATTTTTTGCATCTTTGTATGAACAATTCCATTCTTCTTGAATGAGATTTGTATTTTTTGAGGATGAACTTTTAACAAATCCACCTCAACCTTAACCCTAGCACAACTGGGCCTTGTCTTCTTCCTTGTAGCCGAATCTAGGGCTATGGGTTTTCCCACCGCCGCCGCCAACGTGAACAAGGCAGATTGTCCATAGAAATTTGGTGATAGATTTGGAAAAGAAATCCATCCCCAAGCAATATTTGACTCCTCTTCCGGATTAAAATTAACATTCCAAATGAATGTTCTCATCAACAACATCTTATTTCTTTCTTTAATCCAAAAACTAGGGCTAGACATCAACATATCATAATCTTCTTCGATAGAACAACGAATTAGAATATGACGATTATGCAACAACCCTATATTAACCTCAGATTTTAATCCACATTGCTTAGGAATTTCCTTTCGCAAGAAATCAAAATCTGTCCAACCATTTGAAAACTTACCAATTACCGCAAGCTTCAAATCTTGTTCTTCAATCATAAAATTGATTTCATCCTCCTCAAACATGACCATAGGTTCACCATGAAGATAGGTGATAGGTTTAATGGGCACGAAATTCGAGGAGGGGGGGGAAGGGGTGACGGCGGAGCTAGGGTTAGCCGCCGCACGCTTTTATTTGTGGGATTCGGGGTGGGGTTAGAATTAATAATTTCGAATAGGTGGGGTGGACGGTGACGGAGGTGGTGGCCGACCACGAGGTGGCGGCGGTGGCCGGCGGCCATGGTGGCCGGAAAGGGGGTGGCGGCTAGGCTAGGGTTTTCACGTTTTTTAGGAGAGAGGGGAGAGCAAATTTTGCTAAGTTTTAAAATGTTGGCTTTAAAATGTTGGCTTTATTTAGCCGTTGAGTGGTTAATTATTTAGTCATTTTTAGCGCGTGGTCTCGGGTTCGAATCCTCCTTATCAACAGACCCCCTAGGCTGGACTACGGAATCGCCCGCTTGTCCCTACACGCGTTTGGAGGATTTTTATGAGTAATTCCATCCGTGTTAGAGGCTTAGGGTTAGCTACTCCCTTCACCCCTGCAGAATGACAATTAATCTCACCTCTGCTGATATGGGGAATCGAACCCAAGACCTCCCACACATGGTATCCTTAGCCTAACCTTTGACCATTGGGCCAAATGCTGTTGGATAAAATGTTGGCTTTATTTAGCCGTTGAGTGGTTAATTATTTTAGTCATTTTTAGCGCGTGGTCTCGGGTTCGAATCCTCCTTATCAACAGACCCCCCCTCCGGCCTGGACCTACGGAATCGACCTACGGAATCGCCCTCCGCTTGTCCCTACACGTTTGGAGGATTTTTTATGAGTAATTCCATCCGTGTTAGAGGCTTAGGGTTAGCTACTCCCTTCACCCCTGCAGAATGGCAATTAATCTCACCTCTGCTGATATGGTGAATCGAACCCAAGACCTCCCACACATGGTATCCTTAGCCTAACCTTTGACCATTGGGCCAAATGCTGTTGGATAAAATGTTGGCTTTATTTAGCCGTTGAGTGGTTAATTATTTAGTCATGTGTAGCGCGTGGTCTCGGGTTGAATCCTCCTTATCAATGCACCTCTCCTACTGGACCTACGGAATCGCCCTCCGCTTGTCCCTACACGTTTGGAGGATTTTTTATGAGCAATTCCATCCGTGTTAGAGGCTTAGGGTTAGCTATTCCCTTCACCTCTGCAGAATGGCAATTAATCTCATCTCTGCTGATATGGGGAATCGAACCCAAGACCTCCCACACATGGTATCCTTAGCCTAACCTTTGACCATTGGGCCAAATGCTGTTGGATAAATGTTGGCTTTATTTAGCCGTTGAGTGGTTAATTATTAGTCATTTTTAGCGCGTGGTCTCGGGTTCGAATCCTCCTTATCAACAGACCCCCCTCCGGCCTGGACTGCGGAATCGCCCTCGCTTGTCCTACACGTTTGGAGGATTTTTTATGAGTAATTCCATCCGTGTTAGAGACTTAGGGTTAGCTACTCCCTTTGCCCTGCAATGACAATTAATCTCACCTGGCGATATGGGGAATCGAACCCTTGACCTCCCACACATGGTATCCTTAGCCTAACCTTTGACCATTGGGCCAAATGCTGTTGGATTAAAATGTTGGCTTTATTTAGCCGTTGAGTGGTTAATTATTAGTCATTTTTAGCGCGTGGTCTCAGGTTCGAATCCTCCTTATCAATGACTTCTCCCTACTGGACTACGGAATAAAAATGTTGGCTTTATTTAGCGTTGAGTGGTTAATTATTAGTCATTTTAGCGCGTGGTCTCGGGTTGAATCCTCCTTATCAACAGACCCCCGGCACGGACTGGATAATCGCCTCCGCTTCCCTACTCGTTTGGAGGATTTTTTATGAGTAATTCCATCCGTGTTAGAGGCTTAGGGTTAGCTACTCCCCTTGCCCCTGCAGAATGGCAATTAATCTCACCTCTGCTGATATGGGGAATCGAACCCAAGACCTCCCACACAAGGTATCCTTAGCCTAACCTTTGACCATTGGGCCAAATCTTTGTTGGATAAAAATGTTGGCTTTATTTAGCCGTTGAGTGGTTAATTATTAGTCATTTTTAGCGCGTGGTCACGGGTTCGAATCCTCCTTATCAGCAGACCCCCTAGGCTGGACTACGGAATCGCCTCCGCTTGTCCCTACACGTTTGGAGGATTTTTATGAGTAATTCCATCCGTGTTAGAGACTTAGGGTTAGCTACTCTCTTCATCCTGCGAGAATGGCAATTAATCTCACTCTGTGATATGGGAATCGAACCCAAGACCTCCCACACATGGTATCCTTAGCCTAACCTTTGACCATTGGGCCAAATGTTGTTGGATTAAAATGTTGGCTTTATTTAGCCGTTGAGTGGTTAATTATTAGTCATTTTTAGCGCGTGGTCTCGGGTTCGAATCCTCCTTATCAACAGACCCCCCCTCCGGCCTGGACCTACGGAATCGCCCCGACTTCCCTACTCGTTTGGAGGATTTTTATGAGTAATTCCATCCGTGTTAGAGGCTTAGGGTTAGCTACTCCTTGCCCTCGCAGAATGGCAATTAATCTCACTCTGGCGATATGGGAATCGAACCCAAGACCTCCCACACAAGGTATCCTTAGCCTAACCTTTGACCATTGGGCCAAATCTTTGTTGGATAAAAATGTTGGCTTTATTTAGCCGTTGAGTGGTTAATTATTTAGTCATTTTTAGCGCGTGGTCTCGGGTTCGAATCCTCCTATCAATGCACCCCCTCCGGCTGGACTACGGAATCGCCTCCGCTTGTCCTACACGTTTGGAGGATTTTTATGAGTAATTCCATCCGTGTTAGAGGCTTAGGGTTAGCTACTCCACCTCGCAGAATGGCAATTAATCTCACCTGGCGATATGGGGAATCGAACCCAAGACCTCCCACACATGGTATCCTTAGCCTAACCTTTGACCATTGGGCCAAATGCTGTTGGATAAAAATGTTGGCTTTATTTAGCCGTTGAGTGGTTAATTATTAGTCATTTTTAGCGCGTGGTCTCGGGTTCGAATCCTCCTTATCAATGCACCCCCGGCTGGACCTACGGAATCGCCCTCGCTTGTCCCTACACGTTTGGAGGATTTGTTATGAGTAATTTCATCCCTGTTAGAGGCTTAGGGTTAGCTACTCCCTTCACCCTGAGAATGGCAATTAATCTCACCTCTGCTGATATGGGGAATCGAACCCAAGACCTCCCACACATGGTATCCTTAGCCTAACCTTTGACCATTGGGCCAAATGCTGTTGGATAAATGTTGGCTTTATTTAGCCGTTGAGTGGTTAATTATTAGTCATTTTTAGCGCGTGGTCTCGGGTTCGAATCCTCCTTATCAACAGACCCTCCTAGGCTGGACCTACGGAATCGCCCTCCGCTTGTCCCTACACGTTTGGAGGATTTTTTATGAGTAATTCCATCCGTGTTAGAGACTTAGGGTTAGCTACTCCCTTTGCCCCTGCAGAATGGCAATTAATCTCACCTCTGCTGATATGGGGAATCGAACCCTTGACCTCCACACATGGTATCCTTAGCCTAACCTTTGACCATTGGGCCAAATGCTGTTGGATTAAAATGTTGGCTTTATTTAGCCGTTGAGTGGTTAATTATTAGTCATTTTTAGCGCGTGGTCTCGGGTTCGAATCCTCCTTATCAACAGACCCCCCCTCCGTCCTGGACCTACGGAATCGCCCTCCGCTTGTCCCTACACGTTTGGAGGATTTTTCATGAGTAATTTCATCCGTGTTAGAGGCTTAGGGTTAGCTACTCCCTTCACCCTGCGAATGGCAATTAATCTCACCTCTGGCGATATGGGAATCGAACCCAAGACCTCCCACATGGTATCCTTAGCCTAACCTTTGACCATTGGGCCAAATGCTGTTGGATAAAAATGTTGGCTTTATTTAGCCGTTGAGTGGTTAATTATTTAGTCATTTTTAGCGCGTGGTCTCGGGTTCGAATCCTCCTTATCAACAGACCCCCCCTCCGGCCTGGACCTACGGAATCGCCCTCCGCTTGTCCCTACACCTTTGGAGGATTTTTTATGAGTAATTTCATCCGTGTTAGAGGCTTAGGGTTAGCTACTCCCTTCACCCCTTCAGAATGGCAATTAATCTCACTCTGGCGATATGGGAATCGAACCCAAGACCTCCACACATGGTATCCTTAGCCTAACCTTTGACCATTGGGCCAAATGTTGGATAAAATGTTGGCTTTATTTAGCCGTTGAGTGGTTAATTATTTAGTCATTTTTAGCGCGTGGTCTCGGGTTCGAATCCTCCTTATCAGCAGACCTCCTAGGCTGGACTGGAATCGCCGCTCCGCTTGTCCCTACGTTTGGAGGATTTTTTATGAGTAATTCCATCCGTGTTAGAGGCTTAGGGTTAGCTACTCCCTTCACCTGCAGAATGGCAATTAATCTCACCTCTGGCGATATGGGAATCGAACCCAAGACCTCCCACATGGTATCCTTAGCCTAACCTTTGACCGTTGGGCCAAATCTTTGTTGGATAAAATGTTGGCTTTATTTAGCCGTTGAGTGGTTAATTATTTAGTCATTTTTAGCGCGTGGTCTCGGGTTCGAATCCTCCTTATCAACGGACCCCCGGCTGGACTGCGGAATCGCCTCCGCTTCCCTACGTTTGGAGGATTTTTATGAGTAATTCCATCCGTGTTAGAGGCTTAGGGTTAGCTACTCCCTTCACCCTGCAGAATGGCAATTAATCTCACTCTGGCGATATGGGAATCGAACCCAAGACCTCCCACACGTGGTATCCTTAGCCTAACCTTTGACCGTTGGGCCAAATCTTTGTTGGATTAAAATGTTGGCTTTATTTAGCCGTTGAGTGGTTAATTATTAGTCATTTTTAGCGTGGTCTCGGGTTCGAATCCTCCTTATCAACGGACCCTCCGGCTGGACTACGGAATCGCTCCGCTTGTCCTACACGTTTGGAGGATTTTTATGAGTAATTCCATCCGTGTTAGAGACTTAGGGTTAGCTACTCCTTTGCCCTGCAGAATGGCAATTAATCTCACCTCTGGCGATATGGGAATCGAACTCGACCTCCCACATGGTATCCTTAGCCTAACCTTTGACCATTGGGCCAAATCTTTGTTGGATAAAATGTTGGCTTTATTTAGCCGTTGAGTGGTTAATTATTTAGTCATTTTTAGCGCGTGGTCTCGGGTTCGAATCCTCCTAATCAACAGACCCCCTCGGCTGGACTCGGAATCGCCTCCGCTTCCCTACACGTTTGGAGGATTTTTATGAGTAATTCCATCCGTGTTAGAGGCTTAGGGTTAGCTACTCCCTTCATCCCGAGAATGGCAATTAATCTCACCTCTGTGATATGGGAATCGAACCCAAGACCTCCCACATGGTATCCTTAGCCTAACCTTTGACCATTGGGCCAAATCTTTGTTGGATAAAATGTTGGCTTTATTTAGCCGTTGAGTGGTTAATTATTAGTCATTTTTAGCGCGTGGTCTCGGGTTCGAATCCTCCTTATCAACGGACCCCTCCTACTGGACTACGGAATCGCCCTCCGCTTGTCCCTACTCGTTTGGAGGATTTTTTATGAGTAATTCCATCCGTGTTAGAGACTTAGGGTTAGCTACTCCCTTCATCCCTGCAGAATGGCACTTAATCTCACCTGGCGATATATGGGAATCGAACCCAAGACCTCCCACACAAGGTATCCTTAGCCTAACCTTTGACCATTGGGCCAAATGCTGTTGGATTAAAATGTTGGCTTTATTTAGCCGTTGAGTGGTTAATTATTAGTCATTTTTAGCGCGTGGTCTCGGGTTCGAATCCTCCTTATCAACGGACCCCCTCCGGCTGGACTACGGAATCGCCCTCGCTTGTCCTACACGTTTGGAGGATTTTTCATGAGTAATTCCATCCGTGTTAGAGGCTTAGGGTTAGCTACTCCCTTCACCCCTGCAGAATGGCAATTAATCTCACCTCTGCTGATATGGGGAATCGAACCCAAGACCTCTCACACATGGTATCCTTAGCCTAACCTTTGACCATTGGGCCAAATCTTTGTTGGATTAAATGTTGGCTTTATTTAGCCGTTGAGTGGTTAATTATTTAGTCATTTTTAGCGCGTGGTCTCGGGTTCGAATCCTCCTTATCAGCGGACCCCTCCTACTGGACTACGGAATCGCCTCCGCATCCTACACGTTTGGAGGATTTTTTATGAGTAATTCCATCCGTGTTAGAGGCTTAGGGTTAGCTACTCCCTTCATCCCTGCAGAATGGCAATTAATCTCACCTCTGCTGATATGGGGAATCGAACCCAAGACCTCCCACGTGGTATCCTTAGCCTAACCTTTGACCATTGGGCCAAATGTTGTTGGATTAAAATGTTGGCTTTATTTAGCCGTTGAGTGGTTAATTATTAGTCATTTTTAGCGCGTGGTCTCGGGTTCGAATCCTCCTTATCAACGGACCCTCCTAGGCTGGACTACGGAATCGCCTCCGCTTGTCCTACACGTTTGGAGGATTTTTCATGAGTAATTCCATCCGTGTTAGAGGCTTAGGGTTAGCTACTCCCGCCCTGCGAGAATGGCAATTAATCTCACCTCTGCGATATGGGAATCGAACCCAAGACCTCCCACATGGTATCCTTAGCCTAACCTTTGACCATTGGGCCAAATGCTGTTGGATAAAATGTTGGCTTTATTTAGCCGTTGAGTGGTTAATTATTAGTCATTTTTAGCGCGTGGTCTCGGGTTCGAATCCTCCTTATCAACAGACCCCTCCTCCGGCCTGGACCTACGGAATCGCCCTCCGCTTGTCCCTACACGTTTGGAGGATTTTTTATGAGTAATTCCACCCGTGTTAGAGACTTAGGGTTAGCTACTCCGCCATCCTGCGAGAATGGCAATTAATCTCACCTCTGTTGATATGGGAATCGAACCAAGACCTCCCACACATGGTATCCTTAGCCTAACCTTTGACCATTGGGTCAAATGCTGTTGGATAAAATGTTGGCTTTATTTAGCCGTTGAGTGGTTAATTATTTAGTCATTTTTAGCGCGTGGTCTCGGGTTGAATCCTCCTTATCAGCGGACCCCTAGGCTGGACTACGGAATCGCCTCCGCTTGTCCTACACGTTTGGAGGATTTTTATGAGTAATTCCATCCGTGTTAGAGGCTTAGGGTTAGCTACTCCCTTCACCCTGCAGAATGGCAATTAATCTCACTCTGGCGATATGGGAATCGAACCCAAGACCTCCCACACATGGTATCCTTAGCCTAACCTTTGACCATTGGGCCAAATGCTGTTGGATAAAAAAATGTTGGCTTTATTTAGCCGTTGAGTGGTTAATTATTTAGTCATTTTTAGCGCGTGGTCTCGGGTTCGAATCCTCCTTATCAATGGACCCCCTACTGGACTACGGAATCGCCTCCGCTTGTCCTACACGTTTGGAGGATTTTTATGAGTAATTCCATCCGTGTTAGAGGCTTAGGGTTAGCTACTCCCTTCACTGCGAGAATGGCAATTAATCTCACCTGGCGATATGGGAATCGAACCCAGACCTCCCACACCTGGTATCCTTAGCCTAACCTTTGACCATTGGGCCAAATGCTGTTGGATAAAAATGTTGGCTTTATTTAGCCGTTGAGTGGTTAATTATTTAGTCATTTTTAGCGCGTGGTCTCGGGTTCGAATCCTCCTTATCAACAGACCCCCGGCTGGACCTACGGAATCGCTCCGCTTGTCCTACACGTTTGGAGGATTTTTATGAGTAATTCCATCCGTGTTAGAGGCTTAGGGTTAGCTACTCCCTTCACCCTGCAGAATGACAATTAATCTCACTCTGTGATATGGGAATCGAACCCAAGACCTCCACACATGGTATCCTTAGCCTAACCTTTGACCATTGGGCCAAATCTTTGTTGGATAAAAATGTTGGCTTTATTTAGCAGTTGAGTGGTTAATTATTAGACATTTTTAGCGCGTGGTCTCGGGTTCGAATCCTCCTTATCAACAGACCCCTCCGGCTGGACTACTAATCGCCCCGCATCCTACTCGTTTGGAGGATTTTTATGAGTAATTCCATCCGTGTTAGAGTCTTAGGGTTAGCTACGCCCCGGGCCCCGGCAGAAGGGCAACTAATCTCACCTCTGCTGATATGGGGAATCGAACCCAAGACCTCCCACACAAGGTATCCTTAGCCTAACCTTTGACCATTGGGCCAAATCTTTGTTGGATAAAATGTTGGCTTTATTTAGCCGTTGAGTGGTTAATTATTTAGTCATTTTTAGCGCGTGGTCTCGGGTTCGAATCCTCCTATCAATGCACCCCCTAGGCTGGACTACGGAATCGCTCCTCGACATCCTGCGTTTGGAGGATTTTTATGAGTAATTCCATCCGTGTTAGAGGATTAGGGTTAGCTACTCTTGCCCTGAGAATGGCAATTAATCTCACTCTGTGATATGGGAATCGAACCCAAGACCTCCACATGGTATCCTTAGCCTAACCTTTGACCATTGGGCCAAATCTTGTTGTATAAAATGTTGGCTTTATTTAGCCGTTGAGTGGTTAATTATTTTAGTCATTTTTAGCGCGTGGTCTCGGGTTCGAATCCTCTTATCAATGGACCCCTACTGGACTACGGAATCGCCTCCGCTTGTCCCTACACGTTTGGAGGATTTTTATGAGTAATTCCATCCGTGTTAGAGGCTTAGGGTTAGCTACTCCTTCACCCCGAGAATGGCAATTAATCTCACCTCTGTGATATGGGAATCGAACCCAAGACCTCCCACACATGGTATCCTTAGCCTAACCTTTGACCATTGGGCCAAATGCTGTTGGATAAAATGTTGGCTTTATTTAGCCGTTGAGTGGTTAATTATTTAGTCATTTTTAGCGTGTGGTCTCGGGTTCGAATCCTCTTTATCAACAGACCCCGGCTGGACTACTAATCGCCCCGCTTGTCCTACACGTTTGGAGGATTTTTATGAGTAATTCCATCCGTGTTAGAGGCTTAGGGTTAGCTACTCCACCCTGCAGAATGACAATTAATCTCACTCTGGCGATATGGGAATCGAACCCAAGACCTCCCACACATGGTATCCTTAGCCTAACCTTTGACCATTGGGCCAAATCTTTGTTGGATAAAATGTTGGCTTTATTTAGCCGTTGAGTGGTTAATTATTAGTCATTTTTAGCGCGTGGTCTCGGGTTCGAATCCTCCTTATCAACGGACCCCTCCGGCTGGACTACGGAATCGCTCCGCTTGTCCTGCGTTTGGAGGATTTTTCATGAGTAATTTCATCCGTGTTAGAGACTTAGGGTTAGCTACTCCTTCACCTGCAGAATGGCAATTAATCTCACCTCTGCTGATATGGGGAATCGAACCCAAGACCTCCCACACATGGTATCCTTAGCCTAACCTTTGACCATTGGGCCAAATGCTGTTGGATAAAAAAATGTTGGCTTTATTTAGCCGTTGAGTGGTTAATTATTAGTCATTTTTAGCGCGTGGTCTCGGGTTCGAATCCTCCTTATCAACAGACCCCCCCTCCGGCCTGGACCTACGGAATCGCCCTCCGCTTGTCCCTACACGTTTGGAGGATTTTTTATGAGTAATTCCATCCGTGTTAGAGACTTAGGGTTAGCTACTCCCTTCATCCCTGCAGAATGGCAATTAATCTCACCTCTGCTGATATGGGGAATCGAACCCAAGACCTCCCACACATGGTATCCTTAGCCTAACCTTTGACCATTGGGCCAAATGCTGTTGGATAAAATGTTGGCTTTATTTAGCCGTTGAGTGGTTAATTATTTAGTCATTTTTAGCGCGTGGTCTCGGGTTCGAATCCTCCTTATCAGACCCCCTAGGCTGGACTACGGAATCGCCTCGCTTGTCCCTACGTTTGGAGGATTTTTATGAGTAATTCCATCCGTGTTAGAGGCTTAGGGTTAGCTACTCCTTCACCCTGAGAATGGCAATTAATCTCACCTCTGTGATATGGGAATCGAACCCAAGACCTCCCACACATGGTATCCTTAGCCTAACCTTTGACCATTGGGCCAAATGCTGTTGGATGGGTTTAGGGTTTAGGGTTTAGGGTTTAGGGTTTAGGGTTTAGGGTTTAGGGTTTAGGGTTTAGGGTTTAGGGTTTAGGGTTTTTTTTTTTTTTTTTTTTTAGCAATCCACGGACTCTCGGCCCGTGGTAATTTTATATATATCAAAAGGAAATACAGGGGGCCCCGTAGGGAAAATACACTGCTCATCAGCAAGAATGCAAAAAGAAAGAAGAAGCAATAATCAAATAAGCTATGATCATCACCGAGTTTATAACATACTCGATGATGATACTACATATGCGGATACAAACAAAATGAAGATACAATGTAAGCCTAAAGCTATAAACTACCTCCAGACTTACAAAATCTTCAATCTGTAGTGTCTCATCTCTGTCATCCTCCAGGTACTCTAAAAATCTGATCATCTAGTAGTGGTCCTGGATCTGGATCTGGTAGTAATGGGTGAAGGTGCCCGAAGTGAGATCTTCGGAGCAGCTCTCTGTACTGGAACCAATGGAACTGGGTCTGGCTGATCCAGCAATGCATCTGTCATGGCCCTGAGTATCCGATCCAATTCCTCGATAGCAATCTCCATGTATTTGCCATTACCTGGCTGTCTCATATCTGCTAACATCTGCTGCTGCATGCGGTCTTTGAGTGTAGGCGCGTCTTCGCAACTGTACCTCTTCCTGTCAAGAGCCTCTCTAATGATATCCAAAGATGGGCCGTAGTTGTCCGCAACTGTAATACCTGCCTGTCTCTGACGCCACAACTGTGCCGTTCTCGCGTTCATAAAGGTCTTGATGAAATCGTACCTTTGCTCGATAACTTCATTACCATTCTCGCACGATGATCACGAATATCTCGTTTCGTAGGTAACCCATCCAATCCAATCGGAAAAGCTGGTGTAACCTGTGGAATCTCATTCTTCTGAAGAACAACTTCCAAAAAGGATGCGAATCTCGAAGTGCACTCTGCTGGTGGTTTGTCAACCATCGTATCTATCCTCATCAAACAAGTCACCATATCAACAAAATTATCATCAATGTCACCATGGCTTCGTTAACATCTACCTCTACCTCATCATCCTCATCAAGAATAACAACCTCATTACCACAAATCGCCTCACACTACTGACGAGGATCGTCTGAGCTTGGTTCATAGGAACAAAATTCTTGGCCAAATAAGGTAGGTCAAGACTGATGTCTATCATGAAGGGGTCTGGTTGTCTGATGCATTTAGGAGCAGTAGGGGAAGAGGGTGCAGATGAAAAAATTGGACGCTTACCTTTGGAATTCCCAATATCCAGTGGGGATAATGGATGAGTAAGGGTAAGTGTGTGGGTGTTATGGGTCGGGGGTGTGGGATCAGGAGTGGGGGAAGGGTCGGATGGAGGCGAGGAGGGTGTGTGGGATCCGGAGGGGTAGGTTGGGTGGAGGCGTAAGTATGGGTCGGGTAGGGCTAGGGGTGGGGTGTGGGGTTAGTAGCTGGGACGGGCTCAGGAAGAGGTGTAGGAGGTGTAGGCTGTGTGGGTGGGGTTAGGTTTGAGGGGGAGGGGTCGGCTGGGGGGGTGGTGTCTGGTGGAAGGGCTTGGGATAAAAATTGGAAAATTCTAGGACTAGGGACAGCTAGAAGGGATTGGTTAGGAGTATGTGTGGGTGCTGGTAGAATAGTGGATGGTATTTACGTGGGTTGAAGATGGCTTTGTTGTTTTGTTAGAATTTTGGTTTTTGATAACTTTGGATTTTTGGGGCTGGTTTTGATTCCCAGTATTTTTGTTTTTTGGTTTTTGGATTTGGGGAGCATTTTTCTTGCGTTTTTTACCGACAACTGTTTGCCAGTCATTTGGATTTTTGGGCTTTTCTATGGCTTGATTTGGATTTTTGGGTGTGTTTTTTGTATTGTTTGGATTATCTGGGGGATTTGGATTTGGATTTTGTGGGTTTTCTTTTGGTGGAGGAGGAGGAGGAGCAGGATGGGTGTTTTCTTTGTCCCTCGAAGGTCTCAACGAAGGATTGAGTTTCCAACACCCATGCACATCATGTCCTTGAAGGGAACAATTAGTGCAATACTTTGGGAGAAAGTCAAACTGAATCTTGTAAGATTTCGTTTGAATTCCTTCCTCAGTAGCAATTTGGATTTGGATATTTTGGGGATGTTGACGCAACAAATCTAATTCGACCTTTACCTTAGCACAACTAGGACGAGTCAAATTTTTTGTTGCTGCATCAACACAAATGGGTCTACCAACAGCAGAAGCAATAGGCAATAGGATAGACTCGTCAAAATAAACAGGGGGGAGGTTAGGGAATGAAACCCAAGCCCAAGCAATACTAGTTTCTTTTGTAGGGTCAAAAGAGACATCATATTTCATGGTGCGAAGTGGGTAAGATTCCCTCTTATCTTTTATATCAAAGCTAGAAGAGATGGACATGAGCGTATCATAATCTTCTTCATGGAGCATCGAATCGAATATGGCGGCTAAGCAGATAACCAATTCTAGCATGGGCTTTCAATTTGATTGCTTAGGTAATTGTCCTTAGAAAATCTATGAGGCATACCATGACTAAATTTACCTATGACCGCCCATTTCAAATCTTGACGCGCAATCAACACCTCAACTTCAGATTTTTGCAGTAAAATTGTAGGTTCTCCGTGTAGAAAATTTACCTGTTTAGGTGCTAACGGAGGTGGTATTTGGCTTTTCTGTGTTGCAAAATTTCCGGTGACTGGAGTTGTTGCCCGGACTGCCCGTGCATACTGAGGAACAAATCCAGATGTTTGGCGGCTGCATTCTTTGCCTACCGCGCAGAACCGCCATCGCGCCGCCATCGCGGAATTGTCGCGGAAAATTCCATTTTCATCCAATGACAATGAATTGTTGCTTAGAGGAAGTGGTAACGTTGGAAAATCTGCTGAAATGGACTGAGCAACCTCACCAGGAGGCTGCCCAGTCGCCACTGCCGCCATGGCCGACGGAGGTTCGCCGGAAAAAATGGAAGCTTTCAAAACTGAACAGTTGAGATTCAGAATTTAGTGGGAACTGTAGAGCTTGATGAGACGGACACAATGGTACCACACACGACCCTCGACAATGCTCAAAGCGGAAGCGATGAGCGATCGAAAAATCGACGTGGTCGTCCCGACGTTCTGGACTGAATTGAAGGTTGAAAGTGGTTGCAAAGTGACGGGCTGGGGAAGACGAAGCTACTGGTACTACACACCACCGTCGACTGTACCTCAACTCACCGGAAAACCTTAGGCGGCGGCTAGGGTTTCGGGATGAGAGATTATTGTGAATCGACGTTTTAGTAACAATCGAAGGTCGTGGTAAGTATAGAAATGACGGCAAGGAGATGACGAAGCTGATGGTACCACCCCCGACCGTCGACGTTACCTGAGGTCGCCGGAAAATCAAAAAGAACGATCGGAAAACTGGGGGTTTTTCGATCTGAATTTTCCGGCGATTAAGGAGTAGTCGACGTTCGTGTTAGGTATGGAATTGACGGGCTCGACGAGACGAAGCTAAAGGAATATGCCTCGTCTCCGTGGGGTTGGTGGTTTGGCCGGAATAAGCGTTTTTCCGGCGAAAACACTGTTCACGCCGAAAAATCGCCCAAATAGAGAGAATTTCGGGTTTTTGGGGTTTGGGTTTAGGGTTTGGGGTTGGGTTTAGGGTTTAGGGTTTAGGGTTTAGGGTTTTTTTTTTTTTGGGTTTAGGGTTTAGGGTTTAGGGTTTAGGGTTTAGGGTTTAGGGTTTAGGGTTTAGGTTTTTTTTTTTTTTTTTTTTTTAAGTAATCATCCAGGCACGTTGGCCTAGGTTATTTTATAAATAACAAGTAAAAGGGGCCCAAATGGGAATTACAAACTAATAAAGAGGGATTAGTCCTTACGTGCTTTGCTAGTCTGTCAGCGAAACATAGGTCTATCCCGAATGTAAAAAGAAAGAAGAAGCTAAAATCAAATAAGCTATGATCATCATAGAGTTTATAATGCACTCTATGATGATATTACAACTTATGATACTAAGGTAGAATAGTAATATAAGAACAAAGCTAGGAAATCTAAACTCTGAACTTATAAAATCTTCTAACCCAGGTATCTTCTCTTCCTTGTCTTCTAGAAGTCCATGAAATAGGATCATTTCTTCATTGATCAGTGGTAATGACGGAGGAGTCTGGTTTTTAGCTGTTTTCTTCTTTGGTGTGGTTGTGTTGAAGAAGTCCCAACTTGTTGCATTGTTTCATCATATCTCCTCATCTCTTCAAGCATAGCTGGTGAATCTGGCACTCCATGAAACATGTGACCAAATGCTATCTGAAGATCCTCATCATCAAGTATCTCTTCATCTGAACCATACTCAACAGCAAGTGGGCTTGGATCTGAATCATACAATTCCATGGCCCATTCCTGTCTATCCTCTTCAGAAGGAACAAACATCTCCAAGTATTCCTTTACCGTGAAGTGTGCGTTCCGAGTGCTTAGGGTGTGCTTTATAACATCCTCAAACTTCGTCATACCACAGAATTCACCTTCCATTTCCATTTCCCTATCAAAGGCCTCCCGTAGTAATGCTATATCAGATACTGACCACTTGTGCTCATAATCATTATTAGACTCTTCTCCATCTGTCTCACACCATTTCCTCCTTACACTATCAGTATCCAAAGGTTTGGTAAAGGTAGATTTGTTGGAAGGTATGTCTGATGAAGATTTATTAAAGTCTGAGTTGTGGAGGAAAGAGAAGGCATTTTTAAGCCAATTTTGGGCGGTTGAGTTTTTTGAGGTAGTGGGCTTTGAATTAGCTTTGGGGTGATTGGTTGATGTTATTTGAGGATGGGTAGTGGAGCCCGTATCCGAAATAGAATTTGGGCTTGAATTATCTTGGATTTTTTGAATTGTGTTTGGGCTTTGGATTTGGGCTTTTTTATTTAAAGGTTTTAATGGGGTAATTGTTTGAGGTTGGGGGGGTATGTGCTGGGTCTGGGGGTGGGGGGTCTGTTTATGATTCTGTGTCGGGTTGTCGGGTCGGGTTGATGGGCCGGGTCGGGTCAAGGGGATGGGTAGGGTTTTCGACGGTATTTTAGGGTTTAGGGGGGTGGTTTCGGTGGTGGGGCTAGACAAGGGCTGATAGGGGGGGAGGGGTAGGGGGATCGAGGTGGTAAGGGTCGGGTCCGAGTTGGAGCGGGTCAGTGGGCCGGGTCGGGTCAAAAACTCGGGTGGGGTTTCGACGGGTTTGGTAGTGGTGTTAACGGATCTGGGGGGTTGGTTGAGGGTGGTGAGGGTGTGTGGGGGTGGGGGGGTGGATCTGGAAGGGGTGGGTGGTTTGACCTGGGTCATGGGTTGTATAGTGGGTCGGGTTAGTGGGCCGGGTCGGGTCAAAGTTGCGGGTAGGGTTTTAGAGTGTTGTTTAGGGTTTTTGACGGCGGTTTCGGCTAAGGGTGGTATGACGGGGGGGGCAGAGGGGTATGTGGGAGTGGGGGTGGGTATGTGAGGGGGTGGGGTTGAGATCTGGGTCGTGGGTCGGGTCATGGGTAGGGTTTCCGTCATAGGGGTGGCGGCTAGGGTTTGGGGGGTTAGATTAGGGTTTTGGTGTAGTGGTTTTGGGCTAGGGTTTGGCCCATTGGTCTTGGCGGCTGAAGGGTTAGGGTTTAGGAGGGTGTCGACGTGGCGTGGTGGTTCTGGGTGGTCGGGGCTAGGGTTCCGGCGGTCATGGTGGCCGCCGGTAGGGTTCCGACGACCTAGAGGGATTCCGGTGGGGTTTCCGGCGCCGCCACTGATTTTTCGGCTCAAATTTTCGGGGTGTTGAATCTGGGGGGTCTGTTTCGGCGTGGGGTTGGTGGTTCCGACCACCACATTGGCCGGAATTGCTTCCCCCGACGTCAAAACAATAGGAGAAGATGGTTTTGGATTTGTTTTTATGATTTTTCGGTTATTCTTTCCCGTAACCACCTGCCATCCATCGGAATTTTTGGCAATCGGATCTGGGTTGGAATTTTTGGCGTGAGAAGGAGGAGGAATAGAGTTTTGAGATTTACCTTTGTCTTTCGCCGACGATTCCTTCACAGATTCATCAATTATGTCATCCTTCTTCGGTTTCAAATCCGGATTTATTTTCCAACACCCATCAACATCATGACCTTGAAGTTTGCAATTAATACAAAATTTAGGAATAAAATCAAACCTAATTTTTTGCATCTTTGTATGAACAATTCCATTCTTCTTGAATGAGATTTGAATTTTTTGAGGATGAGCTTTTAACAAATCCACCTCAACCTTGACCCTAGCACAACTAGGCCTTGTCTTCTTCCTTGTAGCCGAATCTAGGGCTATGGGTTTCCCCACCGCCGCCAACGTGAACAAGGCATTTTGACCATAGAAGTTTGGTGAAAGATTTGGAAAAGAAATCCATCCCCAAGCAATATTTGACTCCTCTTCCGGATTAAAATTAACATTCCAAATGAATGTTCTCATCAACAAATTCTTATTTCTTTCTTTAATCCAAAAGCTAGGGCTTGACATCAACATATCATAATCTTCTTCAATAGAACAACGAATTAGAATATGACGATTATGCAACAACCCTATATTAACCTCAGATTTTAATCCACATTGCTTAGGAATTTCCTTTCGCAAGAAATCAAAATCCGTCCAACCATTTGAAAACTTACCAATTACCGCAAGTTTCAAATCTTGTTCTTCAATCATAAAATTAATTTCCTCTTCCTCAAACATCACCATAGGTTCACCATGTAGGTAGGTGATAGGCTTTAGGGTCACGGATTTCGAGGAAGGAGGAAGGAGGGTGACGGCGGCGCTAGGGTTTGTGACCGCCGCCCTGTTGGGTGGCAGGGGTGGGGGTAGATTTCACCATTTCTGAAAAGGTGGGGGGGTGTACGGTGTCGGGGGGGTGATGGCCGACCACAGGAGGTGGCCGGCCAGTGGCCACGACGGCCATGGGTGGCCGGAAAAGTGGCGGCTAGGTTTAGGGTTTTACCGCCGTGAGGGAGGAGAGAGAAGAGAGCATAAAATGTTAAAAATTTAAAAATGTTAAAATGTTGGCTTTATTTAGCCGTTGAGTGGTTAATTATTAGTCATTTTTAGCGCGTGGTCTCGGGTTCGAATCCTCCTTATCAACAGACCCCCTAGGCTGGACTCTGGAATCGCCTCCGCATCCTACACGTTTGGAGGATTTTTCATGAGTAATTCCATCCGTGTTAGAGGCTTAGGGTTAGCTACTCCGCCGCCTGCAGAATGGCAATTAATCTCACCTCTGCTGATATGGGGAATCGAACCCAAGACCTCCCACACATGGTATCCTTAGCCTAACCTTTGACCATTGGGCCAAATGCTGTTGGATGGGTTTAGGGTTTAGGGTTTAGGGTTTAGGGTTTAGGGTTTAGGGTTTAGGGTTTAGGGTTTAGGGTTTAGGGTTTAGGGTTTAGGGTTTAGGGTTTTAGGGTTTAGGGTTTAAGGGTTTAGGGTTTAAGGGTTTAGGGTTTAAGGGTTTAGGGTTTAAGGGTTTAGGGTTTACGGGTTTAGGGGTTTAGGGTTTAGGGTTAAGGGTTTTAGGGTTAAGGGTTTTAGGGTTTTAGGGTTTTAGGGTTTTAGGGTTTTTTTTTTTTTTTTTTTTTTAGATAATCCACTAGGCTTGTGGGCCTAGGTTATTTTATTAATAATGAAAAATAAAAACATACA
Source organism: Przewalskia tangutica (assembly GCA_029844215.1). Classification (NCBI taxonomy): domain Eukaryota; kingdom Viridiplantae; phylum Streptophyta; class Magnoliopsida; order Solanales; family Solanaceae; genus Przewalskia; species Przewalskia tangutica. The sequence continues at coordinate 224,198 of JAQGDG010000204.1, read as the reverse complement.
GAGTTTTAGAAATGAATGCCAACAGGCTACAAAATGAAACAAATAACCTATGTATCATTTTGGATCTATGTGTCCAAAATGACAATATAAAATGTAAAAACTATAAAAAAGATCTAGTCTAAAGAAAGTCTGCCACTGTAGGGGAAATCTCAAGTGAAATTTCCCAGTGTAAGGAGGTGATAGTGTGTCGAATAGGATTGTGTCCCCAGTCTGAGCCCTAGATGCACCATCCTGTCGATACTCGCCTCTGCTGAAGATCATGTCTCTAAAACTCTGCAATCCATCATCATATCTGTCACATACCAAACCGCAAAGATAACCTTCCCTATGTGGTGTCGCACCACCAGGAGAATGAGCATAACTAGATGCTAATACCACTCGCTGGTGATAGGTCACCTCATAGTTCGGTGTTCTCAACGATGCGTATGCATGTAAACGCTGAATAACTCTGAAGTGAAGTCTCTGCTCTCTATGATCATGTCTGTGAAGACCTGTGATACCGTCTCTTTTGTCAGAAAGTCCTCTACTATGTAAAGAGGTATGGTCCTGTATCATGGGTCCTCCAAGTCTGTACCTCTCGGATTTCCAGATGTACAGGATCTGCCTGAATAGTAATGTGATGTAGTCCGTATCGATCGGTAATCTTACAGTCTGCTACCTCCGGTATCTGTTCCTCTCTCCTATGTTTGTGTATATCCAGGTGCTCTGTAAGATCCATGCATGCTGTTGCTTCCCTGTAGTAATGAATGATGTTTTACCTGCAAAAAAGCAAACCAAGTTAGTAGAAAAGGGTCCTATTATGCTCTCCTCCCAGAGGCTGTGAGCATAATAGTGTCTGTGTCCGACCAACACCTCACGCATTGAACAATCCATCAATAACTCGGTTCCCTTATCCTGAGATAAGGGCATTGAATCTTGTCACAATTGAGAATCCTCCTGCCTTTACTATCCAATTGATCAAATCTGTGTGCCTCAACCGGCCCACTGTCAAGAGCCAAATTCGCTAGGTGATCGGCCAGCTGATTGCCTTCTCTCATGATATGCTGAAAAGTAACATTGGCCTCTGCTATCATCTCAAAAATCTCCTCGACCCAAATGATAATTCTCCAAGGGGGTTTCCACTTTTTCATAAGAACCATTAGCATAAGTCTAGAATCAGTCTCAATAATATATGAATGCTGTTGTCTTCTTTTACAGAATCTGACTGCCTCTAAGATAGCCCTAGCCTCTGATACCGTATTAGTAGTCTCCTGGATTTCTTTAGCCTCTGCATAAACCAAGTTGCCTAAATCATCCCTTACACAAAAAGAAAAAGAGCTTCTCCCTGGATTGCCTCTGGTAGCCCCATCAGTATTACATTTCCAACTACCAGTCGTCGGAAAGCACCATAAGACCAAAGTGACTTTAGGAATCTCAACCTCTTCCTTAAGTCGAATAAGAATATCATTCCATCTATGAGGTACTGGATTAATCTTCGGTCTCATGATCTCACCAAGCTCAGTATAGTTGCGAAATCGATAGATGACTCGGCACCGTGATGCGCCTATCATGTCTCACATCATTCCTTCTTTTCCATAACTCCCAAGTGATGATGCTTGGTATAGCATAGTAAATGGGTTTGATTCTGGGTACCACACTCGCATGCCACCACTCATTGATGATCTGATCAAGTGGTAAACCTGTAATAGTAATGCCTGCGACTCCTGAAAAAAGTCTCCATACCTGATGTGCTAACTCACCCTGTGCGAAGACGTGCTCGATAGATTCTTCCTGAGGATTCCTACAACAATTACATTTGGAAGGCATCTCATACCCCCAACTTCTCACAATATCATCCAAAGGAATCTTATTCATCCTAATCCTCCACATATTAAAGGCAATTTTATAAGGAAGACCCTTAACCCAAATTTTCTCATGATTAACCAAGATAGTCCCCCTATTACGTAGTAACTCCCATGCAGATTTAATGGTGAACTCACCATCAGCCTCTTTAGTCCACCACGGTCTATCTCCCGCATCCACTACATCCACATATCGGGGAGGAATAACCTCCTGAATAATACGATCCACCAGGTCTGTCGGAAGATTCTGCAACAGTATGTCTTCATCCCAAGTACCATTAGTGACCACATCTCTAACAATCTGAATGACTTCTGTAACTACAACGTTGTCCTGACCTCGAATAGCCCCAAACCCAGTCCAATTATCATCCCAGAAGGATACCGTTCCTTGCTTAGTCTGCCACCAGATGTACTGATCAATCTGGTCGCGTGCGTCCAGCATTTTCTTCCAAATCTGTGAACCTTTTATAGGGACTGTGGCGTGATTATGGTATTTAAGATATTTGTTGCTCATAAAGTCTCTCCATAACGAGTTCTTAGTTCTGAAGTTCCACCACAACTTAGCAAATAAAGCTTTTGAAATATCTTTCAGGTCTCTGAAACCAAGACCGCCCTCTGAAATTGGTAAGCAAATATGTTCCCAGCTGGCCCAATGACGTCCCCACTCGCCCACTTTATTACTCCAGAAGAATTGAGAAAATATTTTATATAACTTTTTAAGGACAAACTCTGGAGGATTAGTCGCCGACAAAAGGTGCATAGGCATGGCCTGCAAAACATGATTAACAAGAACAGCTCTACCACCAAAGGAAAGAAGATTACCTTTCCAACCTTGAATTTTGTTCTGAATCTTAGTTAAGAGATCATTGTAAAAGGAAAGTTGTGGAGTGCTGTAAAATAAAGGACAACCCAGGTAAGTAATAGGGAAAGATTGACGGGACATACCTGTAAGTTGTTCGATGTCCTGAATAACTATATCAGTTGCTGATGTATGTAAATAGAAAGCGCTTTTGGATTTATTCACAAGTTGCCCCGAAGCTTCTTCATACCTGCTTAAAACATTCATAATCTTTTGCAAAGAATACTGACAGTGAGAGGCAAAAATAATAGTGTCATCAGCATAACACAAGTGATTAATCTTTGGGCTATGCTTAGGCATCCCAAATCCATGAAATCTCGGGTCCCTGTTAAGTAAATTAAGAGCTCTGGATAACATTCTGCAGCAATTATAAATAAGGTAGGGAGAGGTCACCTTGTTTTACCCCTCGAGAAGACTTGAAGAATCCATGCAGTTGACCATTAATCAAAATCGAATACCAATTATGAGCCACCAACTCATAAATATGACCTATAAAGGTTTCTCCAAACCCCATTTTACGCAAGACTTCCATAAGAAAGCTCGAAAAGTGCATCATAAGCCTTAGTCATGTCAAGCTTAATAATAATATTATGACGTTTACCATTCGCGTTTCTGAGCCTGATGTCTTTGGTAATCTCTTGAGCAAGAAGAATATTCTCAATAATATTTCTGCCTTTGACAAAACCAGCCTGATTCTGTGAAATCAAGCTAGGTAATAAAGGTGATAACCTGTTATGGATGACTCTAGAGAAAATTTTATTAATGAAATTGCTAAGGCGATAGGACGCATGTCCCCAAAAGTATTCACCACCTGTTTTTTAGGAATTAAAATAAGATTAGTGTGAGTGACATACCTGGGAATCTCCCTACCTCTGAAGAAAGAAATAATCATGTCCGTCACGTCATTCCCAATGATCTCCCAACAGGTCTGATAAAAGATACCATGAAAACCGTCCGGACCTCCAGTGCTGTGTGGGTTGAGACCAAAGACAGCTTCTCTAACCTCTTCTTTAGTGGGAATCTGGATCAGCTTTTCATTCATCTCGTCACTTACCTGCTTTTCCTCTATTAAATCCAAGAAGTCAAATTGTGGATTATTAGTCGTTTCTGCAAACTGTTCTGTGTAGAATCTGATAGCCTCATCTGCGATGTCTTTGTCATTCTCAAGCCAAGTGCCTGTACTATCCTGAATTCTACTAAGCTGTAACCTCTTGCGGCGACCATTAACATTAGCATGAAAAAACTTCGAATTTTTGTCACCCTCAGTAAACCAAGACATCCCTGCTTTCTGTTTGTAGAAATCCTCCTCTATAGACTTTGCCCTCAGCATTTCAGCCTCTACTCTGCAAAGCTCAGTCCTATTTTCAATTGAAGGATCGGCTTCAAACAAAATCTCGTGAGTTTTAATAACCTGTTCCAAATCAGTGATATTTTGGAAAATATTGCCAAAATTAGCCCTGCTCCAAGTTGATAGTACTTTTTTTAACCTTTTCAGTTTAGTATTGAATTTCCAGAAAGTATTGCCATCTGCATGTTCTCTCCAGCTATCTTCAACAACAGTCAAGAAATCCTCGTGTTTAGTCCAGAAATTCAGAAATCGAAATGGTTTGCTGTATTGTGGACGAGTCTGCTGCTTGAAATTCATCAAAAGAGGTACATGATCTGAACCCGTGCGAATTAAGTGCGTAATCTCCAGTCCTGGGAATAATTGTTGTAGCTCATCATTACCTAAACATCTGTCAAGTCGTTCAAACACAAAGGCATCACCTGCTCGACCATTCCACCAAGTATAAGTAGACCCTTTAAACCCCAAATCATTAAGATTACAAGTATGGATACAATGTCTGAAATCATCGACATCCCTGCTGTTAATAGGTCTTCCACCATATTTTTCCTCCTGTTTAGTGACAACATTAAAGTCACCTCCGATCAACCAAGGACTATTCATAGAGATCGCCATGTCGGATAAAGAGTCCCAAAGGTGAATTCTATTACGGCTGTCACAATCTGCGTAGACCACGGTGAAGACTAAATTCATATGAGTACTCCTATTTTGCAAAGCCAAAGTAATCTGTTGAGGATTGTTTGTCAATGTATTGTGGTGCCATTCTGAATCAACAAAAACCCATATCTTTTCCGAAGCGTTATAAAGAGCATAATCCATGCCTAGTTTCCTTCTGCACCACTCCATTTTTTGTAGATCATGCATGGGTTCAAGAATACCAATCACAAAGAACTTATGTTTGCGATGGAGATTTATCAGTCTTGAAAATGCTTTCTGAGTATTAACCGATCTTATATTCCAGATGATAGCATTCATTTAGATTTAGCTTTGGTGTTCCTTCTGGGGACGGCTGCTATAACTTTGGAACTCTTCATTGGTATATTGTTCCTGGATCTACTCACACTTCTTTTTCTTGAGGAGACTTCGTCCTCTATCTGTCTGTTCCTCCCTTGTCTATCAAAGTTACTTTGAATATCAATGTTGTTTCTCTTGTCTTTGTTATTGTTGGCCACATTATTTGTTATTTTCTGACCCCCTATATCTGACGTAGAATTATCCTCCTGGTATGGTAACTGTATAATTCCTGTTTCCACCTGTCTCTGATTAAGGATTTATGCAGCCTGCAATGTTAGTGGCCAATATTTCCTGTGCAATATGTGAATTATAAGTTCCTGATTCCTCAGAACAAATATATTCCCCTTCCTCTTCGTCTTCCTCACACCATTGTCTTCTAACTAAATCTGAGGTATTATTAGAAGGGATTTCCCTACATTCTTCGTTTGTTTGGACTATCCCTACATCATCAATGGCATCCCTACAATCTTCTACCTTATTGTGAATATCCAATATGTTATCATTATCAAAGTCAGTAAGAATCTCATAAGGGTTTGGAGTAGTAGGAAAATCGTCTTGTGTTTGGTTATGGTTACGAGATTCTGGGCTAATAGTGGACAAGTGTGTGTTGGTTTGGAGAGTAGGTGGTACGGCTGGATTAGGAATGGTGAGGGAGGTAGTGTCTAAGTTAGAAAAGTGTATTTGTTTAGGGATAGCATTGGTTCTATCTCTTATTTGGGTGTGCTGAGGTATCATGGTGTTGTGTTGCATTATAGGAGGGAGTATCTGACTGGAGTAGTTAGGAATGTTGGAGTTATGAGGGGTAATTTCGTGAGAAGGGGAGGGGTTACTAACTAAGAGGAGGCGGTCGTCGGGAGGAGCAGGGGAGAAGGTTGGGAATTAGTGGAAGTGTAGGAATTTGGTCTTGTGAGGAGGGCAGAAGGGCTGTAGAGGTTCGATCCTGGGCATTAGGTGTAGAGTGATTATTGTGATTAATAGGGGTAGAATGATAATTAATAGTAGGAGAGGGGATTCGATCTTTGGAGGAGTTGAAATTGTTTTTATGAGGCGTTCTGGGGGGGGTTCGATCTTGTGGTGCTGGGGTAGAAATGGTAGGAGCTGGTTGGGTATTTAGGAGAGTAGGTGTAGGGGTTCGAACCTGGATAGGGGTGGGTATAAAAATGTTATTATTTAGTATGGTTTCAGTGGGGGTTCGATCGTAGGTATGGGTGGGTATAGGGTGCTGTGATGTTTTTGTGGCAGTGAGGGATCGAACTTGGGTAGTGATGTTAGAAGGAATTAAATTAATAAGGGGATTAGTATTAGAGGGGGTTCGAACTTGGGTGTGGGCGTTAAATAAAAGGGAATTATGCGCAGGTGTAGAGGAGGTTCGAACCTGGGTTTGAGGGGCTGCTAAGGGGAAGGGAATATTATTTAAATTTTCGGAGGTAGTGGGGGTTCGATCATGGGCTGGAAGGGAGGTTTGGCGCTTAGGTTTTGGGCTTAGGGCTGTTTTAGGGTTTCTGGGTGGGCTAGGGTTTCTAGAAGGGGTGGTATTAGGGTTTTGAAGTGGCAGATTGGAGGGAAGGGTTTGGGTAGGATTTTGAGGAGTTATTTTTGGTATGTAGGGCGTTATTTGAGGAGGGATTTGGTCAATATTCTGATGATGTCTATCTATGGAAGTAGTAGGATTCCTACCTTGTATATTTTGACTATTATTGGGGTGATTTAAATGATTTTGAATTAATATATCATCTTTAGGAGAGTCTTTATTATTGACAACTAATTCTTTTCCTAAAATAAGCAGATTTGAATTCGTATTTGAATTAGAATTATCAACTAATATATTATTGTTATTATTAAGAAACTTACCATGTTGATTTAGATTATTATTAGTATCACTGACATTTAAATTATTTCCTAAATTAATAAGAAGGTTTGAATTCGAATTGGGCTTAGAAATATTATCTAATCTATTATTAATATTATTACTATTCTTACCTAGATGAATTAGATTATTTTTAGGAACATATCTTTTATTCTGAACTACCTTCCATCCATTAATCTTTTCCAAATCTCCTACTACTTTACCACTACCTAAAATTCGGACCCCATATTGATTAGAAGTACTAGCAGAATTATTACTAGGAAGATTTTTAGGAAGAATTAGAGAATCATTATTATTACCATTAATGCTTCCTAGGGTTTCTTTCCCCTTACCATTTCCGTCACCCCTAGGATTAGGGTTCCGCCTATGCTTAGCCTGAGCGCCGTCATCACCCCCTTCTCCCTTCTTTCCGTCATCTTCCACCTCTTCTCCCTCCCTCCCGTCGTCGTCTTCCCCCCCACCAGTATTACCGTCATCTACCCTATCCCCTACCCCGTAATTATCAACATTATACAATTCAGGGTGTAGATTCCAACAGTTATAACGATCATGGCCTTGCAGTTTACAAACATTACAAAATTTAGGAAGATAATCATAGTTAATAGGAATCCATTGTGACTTAACTTCTTCCCCATTCTTTACCTGGATAAGAACTCTTTTAGGGTGATTATGAAGTAAATCTAATTCAACTTTGACCCTAGCACAGCTAGGTCTAGTTTTGTTTGTGGTAGCAAGATCAATCATTAAAGCGTACTGCTTTGAAGCTAAGGAGAAGAGTTGTTCTTTACCAAAATAATGAGGAGGAAGCGTAGGAAATGAAATCCATGCCATGGCTAAACTTGTTTCTTCTTCTGGATTGAACCATGGTGTCCATTTGAATGTCCTCATTGGATAGGACCATCCTTTCTCCTTAATCCAAAACATTGGTTTGGATAGCAAGGTCATATAATCTTCGAAAAGTTTGCATCGAATCAAGATATGTCGATTACAAAGTAGTCCAATCTTTCCCGTGCCTTTGAGCTCACATTGTTTTGGAAGTATTGTACGAAGTGTAGCAATTTCTGGCCATCCATAACTAAATTTACATACAACTGCATATTGTAACTCTTGCTGCTCTATCATCATCTCAATTTCTTTAATATCAAAAGTTACCGTCGGTTCACCATGAATATATTCAATAGTTTTGATAGGAATGGTGTTTTCCTTCGTTGTGTGAGTGTTGTTGTTACTGTTTCCGACGTCGGAGGTGGTGTTTCCGACGTCAGTTTGTAATGGTGGGGGGTTTAGGACGTCGGGGTGGAAGAGATCGGCGTAGAGGGTTGATGGTTGGTGGTTTCTGGTAGTTGTAGTGGTTGTTGGTGGTGGGTCAACCACCGGTGGAGGTTGTCCAGTGGCCACAATGGCCATACTGGCCGTGATGAGGTCGCCGGAGTTTGGCCGGAGTTTCGCCGGAAATCGTATCAAAGAGGAGAGAGAAGAGAGCTCAAAATGTTGGCTTTATTTGAAATAAAAATGTTTAAATGTTGGCTTTATTTAGCCGTTGAGTGGTTAATTATTAGTCATTTTTAGCGCGTGGTCTCGGGTTCGAATCCTCCTTATCAACAGACCCCCCCTCCGGCCTGGACCTACGGAATCGCCCTCCGCTTGTCCCTACACGTTTGGAGGATTTTTTATGAGTAATTCCATCCGTGTTAGAGACTTAGGGTTAGCTACTCCCCTTGCCCCTGCAGAATGGCAATTAATCTCACCTCTGCTGATATGGGGAATCGAACCCTTGACCTCCCACACATGGTATCCTTAGCCTAACCTTTGACCATTGGGCCAAATGCTGTTGGATAAAAATGTTGGCTTTATTTAGCCGTTGAGTGGTTAATTATTTAGTCATTTTTATTATGTGTTTCCCATGTGCTTGAAGGCCCTGAGTTCGAGTCGGCTTAACAATAGGCACCCCCTCCGGCTTAGACAACCGGCCCCATACCGTTTGGAGGCTGTACCTGAACCAATTCCTCGCTGGGCTTGGGCCTGCTCCGAGTGTCCTTTTTAATCAGTGGGCCCCTCTTGTAGGTATAGAGGAATCCGTTTAGCTGACGCTGGTACTCGAAGCAGGGCCCAACCCCTTTTTATTCGCCCTTGGTCAAGAGCATTCGAATAAAATTGCAAGGAATTAATCTCACCTTTGTTAAGGAATCGAACCCACGGTCTCTGCGAGGAGCATCCTTAGCCTAACCTTTGACCATTGGGCCAAATGCTGTTGGATAAAAAAATTGGCTTTATTTAGCCGTTTGAGTGGTTAATTATTTAGTCATTTTTAGCGCGTGGTCTCGGGTTCGAATCCTCCTTATCAACAGACCCCCCCCTCCGGCCTGGACCTACGGAATCGCCCTCCGCTTGTCCCTACACGTTTGGAGGATTTTTTATGAGTAATTCCATCCGTGTTAGAGACTTAGGGTTAGCTACTCCCTTTGCCCCTGCAGAATGGCAATTAATCTCACCTGGCGATATGGGAATCGAACCCTTGACCTCCCACACATGGTATCCTTAGCCTAACCTTTGACCATTGGGCCAAATGCTGTTGGATTAAAATGTTGGCTTTATTTAGCCGTTGAGTGGTTAATTATTAGTCATTTTTAGCGCGTGGTCTCGGGTTCGAATCCTCCTTATCAACAGACCCCCCCTCCGGCCTGGACCTACGGAATCGCCTCCGTCCTACACGTTTGAAGGATTTTTATGAGTAATTCCATCCGTGTTAGAGACTTAGGGTTAGCTACTCCCTTGCCCTGCGAATGGCAATTAATCTCACTCTGTGATATGGGAATCGAACCCAAGACCTCCCACTCACGGTATCCATAGACTAACCTATGACAATTGGGCAAAATGCTGTTGGATAAAATGTTGGCTTTATTTAGCCGTTGAGTGGTTAATTATTAGTCATTTTTAGCGCGTGGTCTCGGGTTCGAATCCTCCTTATCACAGACCACCCCTCGGCTGGACTACGGAATCGCCTCCGCTTGTCCTACTGCGTTTGGAGGATTTTTTATGAGTAATTCCATCCGTGTTAGAGGCTTAGGGTTAGCTACTCCCTTCACCCCTGCAGAATGGCAATTAATCTCACCTCTGCTGATATGGGGAATCGAACCCAAGACCTCCCACACATGGTATCCTTAGCCTAACCTTTGACCATTGGGCCAAATGCTGTTGGATGGGTTTAGGGTTTAGGGTTTAGGGTTTAGGGTTTAGGGTTAAGGGTTAAGGGTTTAGGGTTAAGGGTTTAGGGTTTAGGGTTTAGGGTTTAGGGTTTAGGGTTTAGGGTTTTTTTTTTTTTTTTTTTTGAGTAATCATCTAGGCACGTTGGCCCAGGTTATTTTATATATCAAAAAGGAAAGTACATGGGCCCCCGTAGGGGGAAATACACTGCTTATCAGCAGGAGTGCAAAAAGAAAGAAGAAGCAATAATCAAATAAGCAATGATCATCACCGAGTTTATAACATACTCGATGATGATACTACAAATGCGGATACAAACAAAATGAAGATACAATGTAAGCCTAAAGCTATAAGCTACCTCAGGGCATACAAAGTCTTGATCGAAGTGTCTCATCTTTGTCCTCCCCAAATACTCTAAAAATCTGATCATATAAAAGGAGTCCGGGTGGGATGGATGCGGATCTAGTAGTGATGGATGAGGTTGCGATGTGTAATCCTCGGGCGGCACTGCATCTTTGGAATCAATGGACTGGTGCATTGCTGTCGTAGCCGAGTGTCCGATCTAGTCTTAGTATCCATCTTCTGTATTTTCATTGCACGGGCGTGTCATATCTGCTACCATCTGTTGCTGCGTGCGATGATGAGTGGCTGATGTGCACGCAACTCGCCTGCTTCCGCAAGAGCCTCTGTAATGATATCCAAGATGGGCCGTAGTTGATCACGCACGCCACGCACTCTGTTTCCTTCGCTCGCCATAAAGGTGTTGATAAAATCGTGCCTTTGCACGATTATCTTCATCACGTTCCAGACCTCGATCACGAATATCACATTCCTAATAGGAATAGCCTATCTAACCAATCGGTGGTGGTGTAACCTGTGGGATCTCCTTACCCTCGAGTATTATGCCCATAAAAGGATCTCCTCCTATAGCAACGGATCTTACCTCTGACTCAAGTCTATGCCATCGAAAAATTATCCCTATCCTCATGTAATCCTTGCGTTCATCAACCACAACATCAGAATACTCATTATCAGCAAAAACAAGCTCCTTACAAAAAATACTCCCCACACGGGAAGACTAAAGAGGGAATGCTAGTACAAGCTTGGTTCAAAGCCTGACAATCTTGGCTAAAGGTAGCCAAGTTAATGCCAATCAAGAATGGGTCCGTCGTTGGAAAAATTTTTGGTCTTGTAGAGGGAGGTGCGGAAGAGAATATGGGGCGTTTGTATTTGTCTTTCCCAATATCCAGTGGGGATACTGGGTGAGTAAGGGTGAGTGGAAGGAGGGGTGTAGTATCTGGAGGGGGGGTAGGTTCAGTGGGAGGTGGGATGGGTTCTGGTTGAATAATAGGTGTAATGTCGGGTAGGGATAGTGGTGGTGTGGTCTCAGGTGGATTTGGTTCAATAGGAGGGGGAGGGTGGGCGTTCTCAGGTGGGGTAGGAATATCTGGTGGGTTAGGTTGAGAAAGAGGGGGGGAAGGGGCAGGCATTGTGAAGAGGGGCTGGGTGGGGGTAGGTAAGGTGGAGGAGGTGTTAGCAAAGGTGGGGAGGGGTTGTGCCATGAAATGAAAAGGATGGGGGTTTTGTTGCTGGATTGGAGTAGATGTGGGGGTAGGTAATGGAGTGGGGGTGATTGGAATTTGTGGGGGGTGTGCTATAGAGACTTGTGTGTTTTTGTTTGGAGGTTGTTTTTTACTAACTTTAGATCTTTGAAATTTGGATTTGATTCCAGTATTTTTGGTTTTTGGCTTTTGGACTTGTGGAGTATTTTTCTTTCGTTTTTTACTGGCAACTGTTTGCCAGTCATTTGGATTTTTGGGGGCTTCTTTGGCTTGATTTGTAGTTTTGGGTGTTTCTTTGGCTGAATTTGGATTTTTGGGTGGATTGTTTGTTTTGTTAGGATTATCCAGGGAGTTTGGGTTTTGTGGGTTGTCTTTTGGAGGAGGGGGGGCAAGATGTGTATTTTCTTTGTCCTTCGAAGGTCTCATCTCAGGATTGAGTTTCCAACACCCGTGCACATCATGTCCTTGAAGGGAACAATTAGTGCAATACTTTGGGATAAAGTCAAACTGAATCTTGTAAGAGTTTGTTTGAATTCCTCCTTCCGTAGCAATTTGAATTTGGATATTTTTGGGGTGTTGACGCAACAAATCTAGTTCGACCTTAACCTTAGCACAACTAGGACGGGTCATATTTTTGGTAGCCGCATCAACACAAATGGGTCTACCAACAGCAGAAGCAATAGACAATAGGATAGACTCATCAAAGTAGACAGGTGGAAGGTTAGGAAATGAAACCCAAGCCCAAGCTATACTAGTTTCTTTTGTAGGGTCAAAGGAAACATCATATTTCATAGTGCGTAAAGGATAGGATTCCCTCTTGTCTTTAATATCAAAGCTGGAAGAGATGGACATAAGCGTATCATAATCTTCTTCAATGGAGCATCGAATCAGAATATGACGGCTAAACAGATAACCAATTCTAACCTGGGCTTTCAATTTCAATTGTTTAGGTAATTCAGTCCTCAGAAAATCTATGTTAGGCATGCCATGACTAAATTTACCTATTACCGCCCATTTCAAATCTTGACGCGCTATCAATACATCAATTTCAGATTTCTGTAGCAATAATGTAGGTTCTCCGTGTAAATAATTTACCTTTTTAGGTGCTAACGGAGGTGGTATTTGACCATTCTGAGCTTTGTTGGGACCCGCTGATCCAGTTGTCGGAGATGATGATTGGAGAACATGAGCAAACTGAATTCCAGGTGTAAGACCGGGCTGAAATGCCGCCAGGGGGGGCTGCACCACCGCTGTACCGCCATTGTTTGGCGGCGATGTTCGCCGGAAAGTACCATTTTGATCCAAAGTCAATGAATTATTGCATTGGGGGGTCATTAGTGGTGGAAAATCAGAAGAAATGGGCTGGACAACCTCTACAGGTGGCTGCCCAGCCGCGGCAGCCGCCATTGCCGCCGGCGGCTCGCCGGAAAATATGGAAAATTTCAAAACTGAACTGTTGAGATTCGAAATTTAGTGGGAATTGTAGAGCTTGATGAGACGAACACAATGGTACCACACACGACCCTCGACAATGCCTGAACCGACCGGAATTTTGCCAAGAACGATCGGAAAAACCGATTTGGTGGTCCCGTCGATCTGGGTAGAATTGAAGGTTGAGAGTGGGTGCAAAATGACGGGATGGAGGAGGCGAAGCTACTGGTATTACTCTCGACCGTCGACTGTCCCTCAGGTCACCGGAATTTTAATGGCGGCGGCTAGGGTTTCGGAAGTTGAGATTTGAATGAATCGACGATTTAGGAAGAATCAAAGTTCGTGGTGGGTATAGAAATGACGGGGAAGAGAAGACGAAGCTATTGATACTACCCCCGTACGTCGACTTTCTTGGAGTTAGGAAAAGGAAAGAAACGATCGGGCGTAGGTTTTTCGATCTGAGTTTTCCGGCGATTAAGGAAGAGTCGACGGACGTGGTGGGTTTAGGGTTTAGGGTTTAGGGTTTAGGGTTTAGGGTTTAGGGTTTTTTTTTTTTTTTTTTTTTAAGTAATCATCCAGGCACGTTGGCCCAGGTTTTTATTAATAACAGAAATGAAAATGGGGCCCAGAAGGGAATACAGACTCAATCAGGACAAATCCTTTCACTTGCTTTGCTAACACTTATGCAAGCGAAGCATAGATCTATCCCGAATGTAAAAAGAAAGAAGAAGCTAAAATAAGATAAGCTATGATCATCATAGAGTTTATAATGCACTCTATGATGATGTTACAAAAGATGATACTAAGATAGAGTAGTAGTATAAGAACAAAGCTAGGAAATCTAAACTCTGAACTTATAAAATCTTCTAACCTATGTACCTTTTCCTCTTTGTCTTCTAGTAGTCCATGGTATTGAATCATTTCTTCTTTGATCTAGTTGTAACAGACAATGGGATTGTCGGTTTGCTAGCTTCCTTCCGTTGACGTAGATTATGTGTTGATGAAGTCCCCGCTCCTTTCTTAGGTGGATCAGGTATTGCTGCCTCTAATCTACTCATCGCTGCATACCTATCTTCTGCGTCTGGAATGTCATGAAACATTTGACCAAGTGCAACCCGAAGATCCTCATCATCCAGAATGTCGTCCTCTGAATCTCCATCAACAGCAAGTGGGCTTGGTACTGGTTCATACGGTTCCATGGCCCAATCCCGTCTATCTTCTTTGGAGGAAATAATCATGTCGGAATTCCTTAAGACATCTTCAAAATTTGTCATGCCATAGAATTCACCATCACTTTCCATTTCCTGATCAAAGGCTTCACGGTTACGCAATCTCGACTTTTGATAGCTTGTGTGAAGAATCACGTGAAACATATCCAAGCTATCTCACCTCCTTCCTCATCACTTGCTCGGTACCCAAAGGGTTGGCAGTGGTAGTTTTATTGGAAGGAATGTCTGATGAGGTTTTATTCAATGTACAAGGTTGAGGAGGGAAAGAAAAGGCATTCTTAAGCCAATTTTGGGCTGAATGATTTTTATTGGTTGTGGGCTTGGAATTAGTATTGGGTTTGGTATTTGATTTTGTTTGGGGTTGGGTAGTGGAGCCCGTATCCGACATAGAATTTGGGCTTGGATTATTTTGGACTTGTTGAATTTTGTTTGGGCTTTGAATTTGGGCCTTTTTATTTGGAGGTTTTAAAGGGGTAATGGTTTGTAATTGGGGGGGGATTTGTTGGATATGGGGTTGGGGGGTCTGTTTGGGTTTTTGGGTCTGGATGTCGGGTCGGGTAAACGGGTCGGGTCGGGTCGGGTAAGTGGGTAGGGTTTCCGTAGGTTTTTTTGTTTTTAGGGGTGTGGTGTCGACGGAGGGGGGGGGAGATAGGTGTCTAGGACTAGGGTACCAGGGGGGGTAGGGTAGTTGGGTTAGTTGGGTTAGGGTCGGGGCAGAGTTAGACCGGGTTAATGGGTCGGGTCGGGTCAAACCCACGACGGTGGTTTCGACGGGATTTAAATGGGTATTTTCGGATCTGGGGGGTTGGTCAGGTTGGGTGGTGGGGTATATTGATGGAGGGGTGGATCCGGAATTAGTGGGGGTATCGATCTGGGTCTCGGGTCGGGTTGGTGGGTCGGGTCGGGTCAACGAACCGGGTAGGGTTTCGAAGGGTAGTTTAGGGTTTTTGTTGGTGGTTTTGATAGTGGGGGGTTGGTCGAGGGTGAGGATTCGTGGGTTGGGTGGTGGGTGCAGGTGGGGTGGGGTGGGCACAGGTCACGGGTCGGGTCATGGGTAGGGTTTCCGAATGTGGGTTGGCGGCTAGGGTTTTGGATGGTGGATTAGGGTTAGGGCTAGGTGGTTTTGGGCTAGGGTTTCGGCTAGGGTTAGGCCCAGCAGCAATGGCGGCTGCTGGGCTAGGGCAGGGGGGTGTGTCGGTGGGTGGGGGTGGATCTGGTGGGTCGGCAGTAGGTTTCCGGCGGTCAGGGTGGCCGCCGGTAGGGTTCCGATGAGGTTTGACGGCGCCGCCAGGGATTCCGGCGACTGGACAAATTTTTTGGCTTAAATTTTTTTCCTTTTCCGACGGGGTGGGCTGATTTGACGGTATGGAGGTGATTCCGGCCTCAATAGTGGTCGGAATTTCACCCCTTAACGCCGGAATAGTGTTTAAGGGTGATTTTTGGTGTTGAATCGTAATTTTTCTGTTGTTTTTTCCGGTGACCACCTGCCAACCATCGGTGTTGGTTTTTTTGGGCATTTGGACGAGAGGTTTGGACGAAGAAGAAGTAGGGTTAGGGTTTTGAGAATTACCTTTTGCCAAATCCGCTTCCTTTTCCTTAGATCTATCAACATTGTCATCCTTCTTCGGTTTCAAATCCGGATTTATTTTCCAACATCCATCAACATCATGACCTTGAAGTTTGCAATTAATACAAAACTTAGGAATAAAATCAAACCTAATTTTTTGCATCTTTGTATGAACAATTCCATTCTTCTTGAATGAGATTTGTATTTTTTGAGGATGAACTTTTAACAAATCCACCTCAACCTTAACCCTAGCACAACTGGGCCTTGTCTTCTTCCTTGTAGCCGAATCTAGGGCTATGGGTTTTCCCACCGCCGCCGCCAACGTGAACAAGGCAGATTGTCCATAGAAATTTGGTGATAGATTTGGAAAAGAAATCCATCCCCAAGCAATATTTGACTCCTCTTCCGGATTAAAATTAACATTCCAAATGAATGTTCTCATCAACAACATCTTATTTCTTTCTTTAATCCAAAAACTAGGGCTAGACATCAACATATCATAATCTTCTTCGATAGAACAACGAATTAGAATATGACGATTATGCAACAACCCTATATTAACCTCAGATTTTAATCCACATTGCTTAGGAATTTCCTTTCGCAAGAAATCAAAATCTGTCCAACCATTTGAAAACTTACCAATTACCGCAAGCTTCAAATCTTGTTCTTCAATCATAAAATTGATTTCATCCTCCTCAAACATGACCATAGGTTCACCATGAAGATAGGTGATAGGTTTAATGGGCACGAAATTCGAGGAGGGGGGGGAAGGGGTGACGGCGGAGCTAGGGTTAGCCGCCGCCGCCGCCACTGTTTTGTGGGATTCCGGGGGGGTGGGGTTAGAATTAATAATTTCTGAATAGGTGGGGGGGTGGACGGTGACGGGAGGGTGGTGGCCGACCACAGGAGGTGGCCGGCCGGTGGCCACGACGGCCATGGTGGCCGGAAAGGGGGTGGCGGCTAGGCTAGGGTTTTCACGTTTTTTAGGAGAGAGGGGAGAGCAAATTTTAAATGTTGGCTTTATTTAGCCGTTGAGTGGTTAATTATTTAGTCATTTTATTATGTGTTTCCCATGTGCTTGAAGGCCCTGAGTTCGAGTCGGCTTAACAATAGGCACCCTCCGCTAGACAATGGCCCATACCGTTTGGAGGTGCACGAACGATTCCTCATTGGGCTTGGGCACGCTCAGTGTCCTTTTTAATCAGTGGGCCCCTCTTGTAGGTATAGAGGAATCCGTTTAGCTGACGCTGGTACTCGAAGCAGGGCCCAACCCCTTTTTATTCGCCCTTGGTCAAGAGCATTCGAATAAAATTGCAAGGAATTAATCTCACCCTGCTGTTAAGGGGAATCGAACCCACGGTCTCCTGCACAAGGGAGCATCCTTAGCCTAACCTTTGACCATTGGGCCAAATGCTGTTGGATGGGTTTAGGGTTTAGGGTTTAGGGTTTAGGGTTTAGGGTTTAGGGTTTAGGGTTTAGGGTTTAGGGTTTAGGGTTTAGGTTTTTTTTTTTTTTTTTTAAGTAATCATCCAGGCGCGTTGGCCCAGGTTATTTTATTAATAACAGAAATGAAACAGGTGCCCAAAAGGGGAATACAGACTCAATCAGGACATGTCCTATCTCTCGCCTGCTAACCCTATCTAGGCGAAGCTTAGGTCTATCCCGAGTGTAAAAAGAAGGAAGATGCTAAAATCAGATAAGCTATGATCATCATAGAGTTTATAATGCACTCTATGATGATATTACAATTGATGATACTAAGGTAGAATAATAATATAATCACAAAGTTAGGAACTCTAAACTCTGTACTTATAAAATCTTCAAACCCAAGTACCTTGTCCTCCTCATCATCTAATAATCCTTGGTATAGAATCATTTCTTCTTTGATCTTGTGGTTACTGCCAATGGGAGTGTCGGCTTTTTAGCTTGTTTACCTTGCCGTTGTTGCCGTGCTGTTGAAGACTCAGCTTCTATTCTAGCCTTGGGTATTGCTTCCTCAATTCTTTTCATCTCAGCAAACATATCCGCTGCATCAGGGACGCCCTGAAACATGTGACCAAGTGCTATCTGAAGCTCCTCATCATCAAGTATATCTTCTTCCATACCTTCATCAATAGCAAGCGGTCTTGGTTCAGGTTCATACGGTTCCATGATCCAATCCCGTCTATCTTCTGTGGAGGCAATAATCATGTCGGAATTCCTTAAGACATCTTCAAAATTGGTCATACCATAGAATTCACCATCACTTTCCATTTCCTGATCAAAGGCTTCACGAAGTTCTGCAATCTCAGCTTTTGATAGCTTGTGTGAAGAACCCTGTGAAACATATCCATCTGTCTCACCCCACTTCCTCCTGTCACTATCAGTACCCAACGGAATGGCAGTGGTAGTTTTATTGGAAGGAATGTCTGATGAGGATTTATTCAATGTACAAGGTTGTGGAGGGAAGGAAAAGGCATTCTTAAGCCAATTTTGGGCCGAAGGGTTCTTTGTGTTTGTGGGCTTTGAAGTACTTTTGGGCTTGGTGATTGATTTTGTTTGAGGTTGAGTAGTGGAGCCCGTATCCGAAACTGAATTTGGACTTGAATTTTCTTGGGTTGTTTTAAAAGTGGTTGGGCTTTGGGGTTGGGCCGATTTGGGGGGTGGGTCACGGGTTTCCGAGAGGGGGTGGGTCACGGGTTTTGGATATATAGGTTTAGGGGGTACGGGTTGGGGAGTCTGAGGAATAGAGGGGTAGTTTTAAATGGTTCTTGGGTGGGTTAGGTGGATTTGGGCCGGGTTTAGGTCTGGGTCGGGTCGGGGCATTGGGTATTGTTAAGGTGGGCTTAGGTTTTGGGGTAGATTCGGACGGGGTGAGAGGTTAGGGGAGCGATGTCTAGGACTAGGGTACCGTGGGGTAGGGTAGGCTGGTTAGTTGGGTCGGGTAGGGTGAGTTGGACCGGTTTAGTGGATCGGTCGGATAAGGGTTTGGGTCAATCCAGTGGGTTGGATTGGAATTGGTGTTTTCGGACCGGGGTTTTTGACGAGGGGTTGGGGTGGTTAGTAGGTGGAGTGGGCATGGGTGGGGTGGTGGTGCAGTTCACGGGTCGGTAGGTGGGTCGGGTCGGGTCGTAGATGCGGTAGGGTTTCAAATGGAATTTTAGGGTTTGTGGCGGCGCGTTTTTGAGAGTGGGGTTGGTCGAGGGTGAAGTGCGTGGGTTGAGGGTGTTGGCTGGAGGTTATGGGGATGTTGACCGGGTCACGGGTCGTGGGTAGGATTCTGAGTTGCGGGTTGGCGGTAGGGTTTGGGGGTAGTTTAGGGTTTTGGGTAGCGGTTTGGGCTGAGGTTTGGCCAGTGGCAATGGCAAAGAATTTCGGGGAGGGTTTAGGGAGGTTCGGGGGTGGTTCAGTCGGAGCTAGGGTTCGTGGTCGTGGTGGCATGGTAGGGTTCAGGGGGGGTTTTCCGGCGCCGTCATTTTTTCCGGCGTCGGAAATTATTATTTGGCTCGTATTTTTTGAGTTTTTCGACGGGAGGGACTGTTTGGACGTGGAGTTGGTGTTTCCGACCACCTTGTTGGCCGGAATTACTTCCCCCAACGCCAAAACAGTAGAAAATGATGATTTTTGGTTCGGATTTGTGGTTTTTCTGTTATTTTTTCCCGAAACCACCTTCCAACCATCGGATTTGTTGGATTTCGGATCTGGAATTATAGTTTTGGAAGAAGAAGGAGGAAGAGTAGGGTTTTGAGATTTACCTTTGTCATTAGCGCGATTCCTCCATCAATCCACTACCTTTGTCATCCTTCTTTGGTCTCAAATCCGGATTTATTTTCCAACACCCATCTAAATCATGACCTTGAAGTTTGCAATTAATACAATACTTAGGAATAAAATCAAACCTAATTTTTTGAAACTTGGTATGAACAATTCCATTCTTCTTAAATGAGATTTGAATTTTTTGAGGATGAACTTTTAACAAATCCACCTCAACCTTAACCCTAGCACAACTAGGCCTTGTCTTCTTCCTTGTAGCCGAATCTAGGGCTATGGGTTTCCCCACCGCCGCCGCCAACGTGAACAAGGAAGATTGTCCATAGAAATTTGGTGATAGATTTGGAAAAGAAATCCATCCCCAAGCAATATTTGACTCCTCCTCTGGATTAAATGCAACATCCCAAATGAATGTTCTCATCAATAACATTTTATTCTTCTCTTTAATCCAAAAACTAGGGCTTGACATCAAAATCTCATAATCTTCTTCAATATTACAACGAATAAGAATATGACGATTATACAACAACCCAATTGAAACTTCGGCTTTTAAACCACATTGCTTGAATTTCTTACGCAAGAGGTCAAAATCCGTCCAACCATTTGAAAACTTACCAATTACCGCAAGTTTCAAATCTTGTTCTTCAATCATCAAATCAATTTCTTCCTCCTCAAACATCACCATAGGTTCACCATGAAGATAGGTGATAGGTTTAATGGGCACGGAAGTCGATGAAGGGGGTAGAGGGGCGACGGCGGAATTAGGGTTTACCGCCGCCGCCGCCACTGTTTTGGCAAAATCCGGGGGGGTGGGGGTCGATAAGATAATTTCTGAAAAGGTGGGGGGTTTCGTCGTGGTGGTGGGGTGATGGCCGACCACAGGAGGTGGCCGGAGGAGGGTGGCGGCGGTACCTAGGGTTAGGCCGAAATTTTGAGGAGAGAGGGGAGAGCAAAATGTTGGCTTTATTTAGCCGTTGAGTAAAAATAAATGTTGGGTTTTGGGTTTAGGGTTTAGGGTTTGGGGTTTGGGGTTTGGGGTTTGGGGTTTGGGGTTTGGGGTTTAGGGTTTAGGGTTTAGGGTTTAGGGTTTATTTTTTTTTTTTTTTTTTTTTTTTTTTTTTTTTGCATAATATCTAAGTTGCTTCCCAATAGAATTATGACCTAACATGTTACATGAACAAGTTGGGTTTAGTAGCCTTGTATGTTGTCTTGAGTTTCCTAGAAGGTGGTCTAACTTTTTTGAACACCAAGGGGAACTTGATTTTGGAGTCATGGAACTGCTTTGTGCTCTCCCTCTTACAAAGCTTAGCTGGAATAGTGGCTGTCTTAATGATCTGGATGCAGTGATGGCGGACCCTGTGACGTGAAGCCATCTCTGTGTACATCTGTTCCACACCTCCATTCAAAGTGGTATCACGGTACTCCTTGTACATGTTGTGATAACCAGTTCTACTCTGATAACGCAGCCAAATACCGTAGTTCTTGATCTTAGTTGGGTGCTTCTCAAAGATCTCGTTAATAGCCAGCATCTGCCCATTACTCTTTTTCACCTTCTTCAGCTTTCTCAAGAAATACCAGAACTTGGATTTAGCACGGACTTCATTGGTAGCCCAAAGCTTCATACGGTAGATCTTAGGGTGTTCATCGGTCTCTGATGGCAGAGCTCTACCAACCACCTGGTACTGATGAAATTTGTAGGTCACCATTTTCTGTGCACCTTTGTGAAGATGGAGAACAAAAATGTTGGCTTGTTAGCCGTTGTTTATTATTAATTATTATGTGTTTCCCATGTGCTTGAAGGCCCTGAGTTCGAGTCGGTTTAACAATAGGCACCCCCTCCGGCTTAGACAACCGGCCCCATACCGTTTGGAGGTCAGACAACCACCTCCTCGGCTGGGCCTGCTCCAGTGTCCTTTTTAATCAGTGGGCCCCTCTTGTAGGTATAGAGGAATCCGTTTAGCTGACGCTGGTACTCGAAGCAGGGCCCAACCCCTTTTTATTCGCCCTTGGTTAAGAGCATTCGAATAAAATTGCAAGGAATTAATCTCACCTGGCATTGGGAATCGAACCCACGGTCTCTCGCATGCGGAGCATCCTTAGCCTAACCTTTGACCATTGGGCCAAATGCTGTTGGATAAAATGTTGGCTTTATGTAGCCGTTGAGTGGTTAATTATTAGTCATTTTTAGCGTGGTCTCGGTTCGAATCCTCCTTATCAACGCACTTCTCCTACCGACCTACGGAATCGCTCCGCTTGTCCCTACACGTTTGGAGGATTTTTCATGAGTAATTCCATCCGTGTTAGAGGCTTAGGTTAGCTACTCCTTCACCCTCGCAGAATGGCAATTAATCTCACCTGGCGATATGGGGAATCGAACCCAAGACCTCCCACACATGGTATCCTTAGCCTAACCTTTGACCATTGAGCCAAATGCTGTTGGATAAAATGTTGGCTTTATTTAGCCGTTGAGTGGTTAATTATTAGTCATTTTTAGCGCGTGGTCTCGGGTTCGAATCCTCCTTATCATCGCACCCTCCTACCGACCTACGGAATCGCACTCCGCTTGTCCCTACTCGTTTGGAGGATTTTTTATGAGTAATTCCATCCGTGTTAGAGACTTAGGGTTAGCTACTCCCTTCATCCCTGCAGAATGGCAATTAATCTCACCTCTCGATATGGGAATCGAACCCAAGACCTCCCACACATGGTATCCTTAGCCTAACCTTTGACCATTGGGCCAAATGCTGTTGGATAAAATGTTGGCTTTATTTAGCCGTTGAGTGGTTAATTATTTAGTCATTTTTAGCGCGTGGTCTCGGGTTCGAATCCTCCTTATCAATGCACCTCCTACCGACCTACGGAATCGCCTCCGCTTGTCCCTACACGTTTGGAGGATTTTTATGAGTAATTCCATCCGTGTTAGAGACTTAGGTTAGCTACTCCTTTGCCCTCGAATGGCAATTAATCTCACCTCTGCCGATATGGGAATCGAACCCGACCTCCCACACATGGTATCCTTAGCCTAACCTTTGACCATTGGGCCAAATCTTTGTTGGATAAAAATGTTGGCTTTATTTAGCCGTTGAGTGGTTAATTATTAGTCATTTTTAGCGAGTGGTCTCGGTTCGAATCCTCCTTATCAGCACCTCCTACCGACCTACTGAATCGCCTCCGCTTGTCCCTACACGTTTGGAGGATATTTTATCACTAATTCCATCCGTGTTAGAGGCTTAGGCTTAGCTACTCCTTCACCCCGCGGAATGGCAATTAATCTCACCTGGCGATATGGGAATCGAACCCAAGACCTCCCACACATGGTATCCTTACCCTAACATTTTAACATTGGGCCAATTGCTGTTGTATAAAATGTTGGCTTTATTTAGCCGTTGAGTGGTTAATTATTAGTCATTTTTAGCGCGTGGTCTCTAGTTCGAATCCTCCTTATCAATGCACCTCCTACCGACCTACTGGAATCGCCTCCGCTTGTCCCTACACGTTTGGAGGATTTTTCATGAGTAATTCCATCCGTGTTAGAGGCTTAGGTTAGCTACTCCTTCACCCCGCAGAATGGCAATTAATCTCACCTCTGCTGATATGGGGAATCGAACCCAAGACCTCCCACACATGGTATCCTTAGCCTAACCTTTGACCATTGGGCCAAATGCTGTTGGATAAAAATGTTGGCTTTATTTAGCCGTTGAGTGGTTAATTATTAGTCATTTTTAGCGCGTGGTCTCGGGTTCGAATCCTCCTTATCAGCACTTCTCCTACCGACCTACGGAATCGCCTCCGCTTGTCCCTACACGTTTGGAGGATTTTTCATGAGTAATTCCATCCGTGTTAGAGGCTTAGGTTAGCTACTCCTTCACCCTCGCATGGCAATTAATCTCACCTCTGCTGATATGGGGAATCGAACCCAAGACCTCCCACACATGGTATCCTTAGCCTAACCTTTGACCATTGGGCCAAATGCTGTTGGATAAAAAATGTTGGCTTTATTTAGCCGTTGAGTGGTTAATTATTAGTCATTTTTAGCGTGTGGTCTCGGGTTCGAATCCTCCTTATCAGCACTTCTCCTACCGACCTACGGAATCGCCTCCGCTTGTCCCTACACGTTTGGAGGATTTTTTATGAGTAATTCCATCCGTGTTAGAGGCTTAGGTTAGCTACTCCTTCACCCCGCACTGGCAATTAATCTCACCTGCGATATGGGAATCGAACCCAAGACCTCCCACACATGGTATCCTTAGCCTAACCTTTGACCATTGGGCCAAATCTCGTTGGATAAAATGTTGGCTTTATTTAGCCGTTGAGTGGTTAATTATTAGTCATTTTTAGCGCGTGGTCTCGGTTCGAATCCTCCTTATCAATGCACCTCCTACCGACCTACGGAATCGCCCTCCGCTTGTCCCTACACGTTTGGAGGATTTTTCATGAGTAATTCCATCCGTGTTAGAGGCTTAGGGTTAGCTACTCCCTTCACCCCTGCAGAATGGCAATTAATCTCACCTCTGCTGATATGGGGAATCGAACCCAAGACCTCCCACACATGGTATCCTTAGCCTAACCTTTGACCATTGAGCCAAATGCTGTTGGATAAAATGTTGGCTTTATTTAGCCGTTGAGTGGTTAATTATTAGTCATTTTTAGCGCGTGGTCTCGGGTTCGAATCCTCCTTATCATCGCACCCCTCGGCTGGACCTACTGCGGAATCGCTCCGCTTGTCCCTACACGTTTGGAGGATTTTTTATGAGTAATTCCATCCGTGTTAGAGACTTAGGGTTAGCTACTCCCTTCATCCCTGCAGAATGGCAATTAATCTCACCTCCGAGCATGGGAATCGAACCCAAGACCTCCCACACATGGTATCCTTAGCCTAACCTTTGACCATTGGGCCAAATGCTGTTGGATAAAATGTTGGCTTTATTTAGCCGTTGAGTGGTTAATTATTTAGTCATTTTTAGCGCGTGGTCTCTGGTTCGAATCGTCCTTATCAACGCACCCCTCCTACCGACCTACGGAATCGCCCTCCGCTTGTCCCTACACGTTTGGAGGATTTTTTATGAGTAATTCCATCCGTGTTAGAGACTTAGGGTTAGCTACTCCCCTTGCCCCTGCAGAATGGCAATTAATCTCACCTCTGATATGGGAATCGAACCTTGACCTCCCACACATGGTATCCTTAGCCTAACCTTTGACCATTGGGCCAAATGCTGTTGGATAAAAATGTTGGCTTTATTTAGCCGTTGAGTGGTTAATTATTAGTCATTTTTAGCGAGTGGTCTCGTGTTCGAATCCTCCTTATCAATGCACCCTCCTACCGACCTACGGAATCGCCTCCGCTTGTCCCTACACGTTTGGAGGATTTTTCATGAGTAATTCCATCCGTGTTAGAGGCTTAGGTTAGCTACTCCTTCACCCCCGCGAATGGCAATTAATCTCACCGCTGAGCATGGGAATCGAACCCTAGACCTCCCACACATGGTATCCTTAGCCTAACCTTTGACCATTGGGCCAAATGTCGTTGGATAAAATGTTGGCTTTATTTAGCCGCTGAGTGGTTAATTATTAGTCATTTTTAGCGCGTGGTCTCGGTTCGAATCCTCCTTATCAACGCACCCTCCTACCGACCTACTGGAATCGCCTCCGCTTGTCCCTACACGTTTGGAGGATTTTTCATGAGTAATTCCATCCGTGTTAGAGGCTTAGGTTAGCTACTCCTTCACCCCGCAGAATGGCAATTAATCTCACCTCCGAGCATGGGAATCGAACCCAAGACCTCCGACAAATGGTATCCGTAGCCTAACGTTTGACCATTGTGAGAAATTCAGTTGGATAAAAATGTTGGCTTTATTTAGCCGTTGAGTGGTTAATTATTAGTCATTTTTAGCGCGTGGTCTCGGGTTCGAATCCTCCTTATCAATGCACTTCTCCTACCGACCTACGGAATCGCCTCCGCTTGTCCCTACACGTTTGGAGGATTTTTCATGAGTAATTCCATCCGTGTGAGGCTTAGGTTAGCTACTCCTTCACCCCTGCAGAATGGCAATTAATCTCACCTCTGCTGATATGGGGAATCGAACCCAAGACCTCCCACACATGGTATCCTTAGCCTAACCTTTGACCATTGGGCCAAATGCTGTTGGATAAAAAATGTTGGCTTTATTTAGCCGTTGAGTGGTTAATTATTAGTCATTTTTAGCGCGTGGTCTCGGGTTCGAATCCTCCTTATCAATGCACTCTCCTACCGACCTACGGAATCGCCTCCGCTTGTCCCTACACGTTTGGAGGATTTTTAATGAGTAATTCCATCCGTGTTAGAGGCTTAGGTTAGCTACTCCTTCACCCCGCAGAATGGCAATTAATCTCACCGCCGATATGGGAATCGAACCCAAGACCTCCCACACATGGTATCTCTTAGCCTAACCTTTGACCATTGGGCCAAATGTCGTTGGATAAAATGTTGGCTTTATTTAGCCGTTGAGTGGTTAATTATTAGTCATTTTTAGCGCGTGGTCTCGGTTCGAATCCTCCTTATCAATGCACCCTCCTACCGACCTACTAATCGCCTCCGCTTGTCCCTACACGTTTGGAGGATTTTTCATGAGTAATTCCATCCGTGTTAGAGGCTTAGGTTAGCTACTCCTTCACCCCGCAGAATGGCAATTAATCTCACCTCACGATATGGGAATCGAACCCAAGACCTCCCACACATGGTATCCTTAGCCTAACCTTTGACCATTGGGCCAAATGTCATTGGATAAAAATGTTGGCTTTATTTAGCCGTTGAGTGGTTAATTATTAGTCATTTTTAGCGCGTGGTCTCGTTCGAATCCTCCTTATCAGCACTTCTCCTACCGACCTACGGAATCGCCTCCGCTTGTCCCTACTCGTTTGGAGGATTTTTTATGAGTAATTCCATCCGTGTTAGAGGCTTAGGGTTAGCTACTCCTGCCCCGCAGAATGGCAATTAATCTCACCTCTGATATGGGAATCGAACCCAAGACCTCCCACACAAGGTATCCTTAGCCTAACCTTGACCATTGGGCCAAATCTCGTTGGATAAAATGTTGGCTTTATTTAGCCGTTGAGTGGTTAATTATTAGTCATTTTTAGCGCGTGGTCTCGGTTCGAATCCTCCTTATCAATAGACTTCTCCTACCGACCTACGGAATCGCCTCCGCTTGTCCCTACACGTTTGGAGGATTTTTCATGAGTAATTCCATCCGTGTTAGAGGCTTAGGGTTAGCTACTCCTTCACCCCCGCAGAATGGCAATTAATCTCACCTCTGGCGATATGGGAATCGAACCCAAGACCTCCCACACATGGTATCCTTAGCCTAACCTTTGACCATTGGGCCAAATGTCGTTGGATTAAAATGTTGGCTTTATTTAGCCGCTGAGTGGTTAATTATTTAGTCATTTTTAGCGCGTGGTCTCGGGTTCGAATCCTCCTTATCACTGCACCCCTCCTACCGACCTACTGGAATCGCCTCCGCTTGTCCCTACACGTTTGGAGGATTTTTATGAGTAATTCCATCCGTGTTAGAGACTTGGGTTAGCTACTCCTTTGCCCCGCAGAATGGCAATTAATCTCACCTCTGATATGGGAATCGAACTCGACCTCCCACACATGGTATCCTTAGCCTAACCTTTGACCATTGGGCCAAATCTTTGGATAAAAATGTTGGCTTTATTTAGCCGTTGAGTGGTTAATTATTTGGTCATTTTTAGCGCGTGGTCTCGGTTCGAATCCTCCTTATCAACAGACCCATACCGACTACTGAATCGCCTCCGCTTGTCCCTACACGTTTTGAGGATTTTTATGAGTAATTCCATCCGTGTTAGAGACTTAGGGTTAGCTACTCCTTGCCCTCGCAGAATGGCAATTAATCTCACCTCTGCTGATATGGGGAATCGAACCCTTGACCTCCCACACATGGTATCCTTAGCCTAACCTTTGACCATTGGGCCAAATGCTGTTGGATGGGTTTAGGGTTTAGGGTTTAGGGTTTAGGGTTTAGGGTTTAGGGTTTAGGGTTTAGGTTTTTTTTTTTTTTTTTTTTTAAGTAATCATCCAGGCACGTTGGCCCAGGTTTTTATTAATAACAAAAGGAAATGGGGCCCAGAAGGGAGATACAAAGAAATAAAGGAATAGACCTTCACTTCACCTGCTAATCCTATCTAGGCGAGGCTAATGTCTATCCCGAGTGTAAAAAGAAAGAAGATGCTAAGATCAGGTAAGCTGTGATCATCATAGAGTTTATAATGCACTCTATGATGATATTACAAATGATGATACTAAGGTAGAGTAATATTATAAGAACAAAGCTAGGAAGTCTAAACTCTGAACTTATAAAATCTTCTAACCTATGTACCTTTTCCTCCTTGTCTTCTAGTAGTCCATGGTATTGTATCATTTCTTCTTTGATCTAGTTGTAACAGACAAAGGGATTGTCGGCTTACTAGCTTCCTTTCGTTGGCGTAGATTATGTGTTGATGAAGTCCCCACTCCTTTCTTAGGTGGACTGGGTATTGCTGCCTCTAATCTCTTCATCTCTTCAAACATATTTTCAGGGTCAGGGACACCATGAAACATGTGTCCAAGTGCTATCTGAAGCTCCTCGTCATCTAGAATGTCGTCCTCTGAATCTCCATCAACAGCTAGCGGGCTTGGTTCTGGTTCAAACATTTCCAAGGCCCATTCCTGTCTATCTTCTTCTGAGGGGACAAACATCTCCAAATATTCTGCATACCATGTGTGCATTTCTCGCTAGGTGTCCTTTAAAACATCCTCAAACTTTGTCATACGACAGAAGTCACCTTCCAATTCCATTTCCTTATCAAAGGCCTCCCGAAGTAATGCTATGTCTGATTCTGACCACTTGTGCTCATAATCATTATTAGACTCTTCTCCTTCCGTATCACACCACTTCCTCCTTACACTATCAGTATCAAAAGTTTTGGACGTGGTAGGGTTATTGGAAGGAATTTCTGATGAGGATTTATTCAAAGTACAAGGTTGTGGAGGGAATGAAAAAGCATTTTTAAGCCAGTTTTGGGCTGAGGGGTTTTTTGTGTTTGTGGGTTTTGGATTAGTTATGGGCTTTGTATTTGATGTTGTTTGAGGATGGGTAGTGGAGCCCGTATCCGAAATAGAATTTGGACTTGGATTTTCTTGGATTTTTTGAAGTGTGTTTGGGCTTTGGGTTTGGGCCTTTTTATTTTGTGGTTTTAAGGGGGTAATGGTTTGAGGTTGTGGGGTTTGGCTGGGTGCAGGGGTGGGGTCCGGTTTGGTTTCGGGTTGTATTTTCGTGTCGGGTTGCCGGGTCGGGTCGGGTCGGTGGGTTGGGTCGGGTTTCCGTGGGTATTTTAGGGTTAAGGAGGGTAGTTTCGACGGAGGGGGGTGGGGATTGGTGTCTGGCCCATGGCCGAGAGGGGGGGTAGGGTAGGTGGGCCACTGGGTGTAGGTCAGCGCGACTGGAGCGGGTGGTCGGTCGGGTCAACACATCGGTAGGTTTCGATGTGTTTAAAAGTGGGGATTTCGGGTCTTGTGGTATGGATGAGGGGGGTGCATTGGTGGGGTGGTTCGGTGCGCGGGTATTGTTCAGGTCACGGGTTGTGAAGTGGGTGGTCGAGTGGTCGGGTCGATGAGGTGGGTAGGGTTTAGTAAGTTGTTTAGGGTTTTGATGGTGGTTTCGCCAGGGTGTTGGGACGGCGGCGGGGTTTGTGAGAGGGGTGGGTACGTTAGGGGTGGGTGTGAGATCCGGGTCGTGGGTCGGGTCGTGGTAGGGTTTCCGCCAGGTGTGACGGCCAGGTGGGGGTCGATTAGGGTTAGGGTTTTTGTGTAATGGGCTGGGTTTCGCTAGGTTTGGCCCACAGCATCGCGGCTCTTGGGCTAGGTTGTGGTGGTATGACGCGTGGTGGGGTTCAGGCTGGTCGGGGGTAGGGTTCCGGCGTTCCAGGTGGCCGCTAGGTTTCGATCGTCGTGACGGCCGCTGGTTTCCGACGGGGGGAATGATTTTTTGGGCAGATTTTAGTGGAATTTTCGGTGGGGGGTTTAGGGTTTAGGGTTTAGGGTTTAGGGTTTAGGGTTTAGGGTTTAGGGTTTAGGGTTTAGGGTTTAGGTTTTTTTTTTTTTTTTTTTTTTATATAATACACAAGGCTTTTGGGCCTAGGTTATTTTATTAATAATTAAAAAAAAAAAAAAAAATATTTTTAGAAATTAATGCCAACAGGCTACAAAATGAAACAAATAACCTATGTATCATTTTGGATCGATGTGTCCAAAATGACAATATAAAATGTAAAAAACTATAAAAAAGATCTAGTCTAAAGAAAGTCTGCCACTGTAGGGGAAATCTCAAGTGAAATTTCCCAGTGTAAGGAGGTGATAGAGTGTCGAACATGATTGTGTCCCCAGTCTGAGCCCTAGATGCACAATCCTGTCGATGCTCGCCTCTGCTGAAGATCATGTCTCTAAAACTCTGCAATCCATCATCATATCTGTAACATACCAAACCGCAAAGATAACCTTCCCTATGAGGTGTCGCACCACTGTGAGAATGAGCATAACTAGATGCTAATACCACTGTTGGTGATAGGTCACTCATAGTTCGATGTTCTCCAACACCGCGGTCTGTAGAACGCTGAATAACTCTGAAGTGAAGTCTCAGCTCTCTATGATCATGTCTGTGAAGAGCTGTGATATCGTCTCTTCTGTAAGAAAGTCCTCTACTATGTAAATAGGTATGGTCCTGTATCATGGTCTTCCAAGTCTGCACTTCCGGATTTCCGGATGCACAGGATGCGCTGAATAGTAATGTGATGTAGTCCGTATCCATCGCAATCTTCAGTCCGCTACTCCACCGCCCCGCTCTCTCTCCTATGTTTGTGTATATCCGGTTGCTCAGAAATCCATGCATGTTGCTTCCTGTATTAATGAATGATGTTTTACCCGCAAAAAGCAAACCAAGTTAGTAGAAAGGGTCCTATTATGCTCTCCTGCAGGCCGTGAGCATAATAGTGTCTCAGATCCACCAACACCTCACGCAGAACAATCCATCAATAACTCGGTTGCCTTTATCCCGAGATAAGGGCATTGAATCTTGTCACAATTGAGAATCCTCCCGCTTTACTATCCAATTGATCAAATCTGCGCTCAACCGCCCACCGCCAAGAGCCAAATTCGCTAGGTGATCGGCCAGCTGATTGCCTTCTCTCATGATATGCTGAAAAGTAACATTGGCCTCTGCTATCATCTCAAAAATCTCCTCGACCCAAATGATAATTCTCCAAGGGGGTTTCACTTTTTCATAAGAACCATAAGCATAAGTCTAGAATCAGTCTCAATAATATATGAATGCTGTTGTCTTCTTTTACAGAATCTGACTGCCTCTAAGATAGCCCTAGCCTCTGATACCGTATTTGTAGACTCCTGGATTTCTTTAGCCTCTGCATAAACCAAGTTGCCTAAATCATCCCTTACACAAAAAGAAAAAGAGCTTCTCCCTGGATTGCCTCTGGTAGCCCCATCAGTATTACATTTCCAACTTCCAGTCGTCGGAAAGCACCATAAGACCAAAGTGACTTTAGGAATCTCAACCTCTTCCTTAAGTCGAATAAGAATATCATTCCATCTATGAGGTACTGGATTAATCTTCGGTCTCCGCAATCTCACCAAGCTCTGTATAGTTGCCGAAATCTGATAGATGACTCTGGCTACCGTAGTCTGCCTATCATGTCTCACATCATTCCTTCTTTTCCATAACTCCCAAGTGATGATGCTTGGTATAGCATAGTAAATGGGTTTGATTCTGGGTACCACACTCGCATGCCACCACTCATTGATGATCTGATCAAGTGGTAAACCTGTAATAGTAATGCCTGCGATGCCTGAAAAAAGTCTCCATACCTGATGTGCTAACTCACCCTGTGCGAAGACGTGCTCGATAGATTCTTCCTGAGGATTCCTACAACAATTACATTTGGAAGGCATCTCATACCCCCAACTTCTCACAATATCATCCAAAGGAATCTTATTCATCCTAATCCTCCACATATTAAAGGCAATTTTATAAGGAAGACCCTTAACCCAAATTTTCTCATGATTAACCAAGATAGTCCCCCTATTACGTAGTAACTCCCATGCAGATTTAATGGTGAAATCACCATCAGCCTCTTTAGTCCACCACGGTCTATCTCCCGCATCCACTACATCCACATATCGGGGAGGAATAACCTCCTGAATAATACGATCCACCAGGTCTGTCGGAAGATTCTGCAACAGTATGTCTTCATCCCAAGTACCATTAGTGACCACATCTCTAACAATCTGAATGACTTCTGTAACTACAACGTTGTCCTGACCTCGAATAGCCCCAAACCCAGTCCAATTATCATCCCAGAAGGATACCGTTCCTTGCTTGGTCTGCCACCAGATGTACTGATCAATCCGTCGCGGCCCAGCATTTTCTTCCAAATCTGTGAACCTTTTATAGGGACTGTGGCGTGATTATGGTATTTAAGGTACTTGTTGCTCATAAAGTCTCTCCATAACGAGTTCTTAGTTCTGAAGTTCCACCACAACTTAGCAAATAAAGCTTTTGAAATATCTTTCAGGTCTCTGAAACCAAGACCGCCCTCTGAAATAGGTAAGCAAATATGTTCCCAGCTGGCCCAATGACGTCCCCACTCGCCCACTTTATTACTCCAGAAGAATTGAGAAAATATTTTATATAACTTTTTAAGGACAAACTCTGGAGGATTAGTCGCCGACAAAAGGTGCATAGGCATGGCTCATGAAACATGATTAACAAACGACTCTACCACCAAAGGAAAGAAGATTACCTTTCCAACCTTGAAGTTTGTTCTGAATCTTAGTTAAGAGATCATTGTAAAAGGAAAGTTGTGGAGTGCTGTAAAATAAAGGACAACCCAGGTAAGTAATAGGGAAAGATTGACGGGACATACCTGTAAGTTGTTCGATGTCCTGAATAACTATATCAGTTGCTGACGTATGTAAATAGAAAGCGCTTTTGGATTTATTCACAAGTTGCCCCGAAGCTTCTTCATACCTGCTTAAAACATTCATAATCTTTTGCAAAGAATCTTCGATGAGAGGCAAAAATAATAGTGTCATCAAGATAACACAAGTGATTAATCTTTGGGCTATGCTTAGGCATCCCAAATCCATGAAATCTCGGGTCCTGTTAAGTAAATTAAGAGCTCGGATAACATTTCTGCAGCAATTATAAATAAGGTAGGGGAGAGGGGGTCACCTTGTTTTACCCCTCGAGAAGACTTGAAGAAACCATGCAGTTGACCATTAATCAAAATCGAATACCAATTATGAGCCACCAACTCATAAATATGACCTATAAAGGTTTCTCCAAACCCCATTTTACGCAAGACTTCCATAAGAAAGCTCCAAGAAAGTCTGTCATAAGCCTTAGTCATGTCAAGCTTTATAATAATATTATGACGTTTACCATTCGCATTTCTGAGCCTGATATCTTTGGTAATCTCTTGAGCAAGAAGAATATTCTCAATAATATTTCTGCCTTTGACAAAACCAGCCTGATTCTGTGAAATCAAGTTTGGGTAAAATAGTGATAACCTTGTTATGGATGACTCAGAAAATTTTGTTAATGAAATTGCTAAGGCTGATAGGACGCATGTCCCCAAAAGTATTCACCACCTGTTTTTTAGGAATTAAAATAAGATTAGTGTGAGTGACATACCTGGGAATCTCCCTACCTCTGAAGAAAGAAATAATCATGTCCGTCACGTCATTCCCGATAATCTCCCAACAGGTCTGATAAAAGATACCATGAAAACCGTCCGGACCTCCAGTGCTGTGTGGGTTGAGACCAAAGACAGCTTCTCTAACCTCTTCTTTAGTGGGAATCTGGATCAACTTTTCATTCATCTCGTCACTTACCTGCTTTTCCTCTATTAAATCCAAGAAGTCAAATTGTGGATTATTAGTCGTTTCTGCAAACTGTTCTGTGTAGAATCTGATAGCCTCATCTGCGATGTCTTTGTCATTCTCGAGCCAAGTGCCTGTACTATCCTGAATTCTACTAAGCTGTAACCTCTTGCGGCGACCATTAACATTAGCATGAAAAAACTTCGAATTTTTGTCACCCTCAGTAAACCAAGACATCCCTGCTTTCTGTTTGTAGAAATCCTCCTCTATAGACTTTGCCCTCAGCATTTCAGCCTCTACTCTGCAAAGCTCAGTCCTATTTTCAATTGATGGATCAGCTTCAAACAAAATCTCGTGAGTTTTAATAACCTGTTCCAAATCAGTGATATTTTGGAAAATATTGCCAAAATTAGCCCTGCTCCAAGTTGATAGTACTTTTTTTAACCTTTTCAGTTTAGTATTGAATTTCCAGAAAGTATTGCCATCTGCATGTTCTCTCCAGCTATCTTCAACAACAGTCAAGAAATCCTCGTGTTTAGTCCAGAAATTCAGAAATCGAAATGGTTTGCTGTATTGTGGACGAGTCTGCTGCTTGAAATTCATCAAAAGAGGTACATGATCTGAACCCGTGCGAATTAAGTGCGTAATCTCCAGTCCTGGGAATAATTGTTGTAGCTCATCATTACCTAAACATCTGTCAAGTCGCTCAAACACAAAGGCATCACCTGCTCGACCATTCCACCAAGTATAAGTAGACCCTTTAAACCCCAAGTCATTAAGATTACATGTATGGATACAATGTCTGAAATCATCGACATCCCTGCTGTTAATAGGTCTTCCACCATATTTTTCCTCCTGTTTAGTGACAACATTAAAGTCACCTCCGATCAACCAAGGACTATTCATAGAGATCGCCATGTCGGATAAAGAGTCCCAGGTGTATTCTATTACTTTGTCTGATCTGCGTAGACCACGGTAAAGACTAAATTCATATGAGTACTCTATTATGCAAAGCCAAAGTAACTGTTGAGGATTGTTTGTCAATGTATTGTGGTGCCATTACGAATCAACAAAAACCCATATCTTTTCCGAAGCGTTATAAAGAGCATAATCCATGCCTAGTTTTCTTCTGCACCACTCCATTTTTTGTAGATCATGCATGGGTTCAAGAATACCAATCACGAAGAACTTATGTTTGCGATGGAGATTTATCAGTCTTGAAAATGCTTTCTGAGTATTAACCGATCTTATGTTCCAGATGATAGCATTCATTTAGATTTAGCTTTGGTGTTCCTTCTGGGGACGGCTGCTATAACTTTGGAACTCTTCATAGGTATATTGTTTCTGGATCTACTCACACTTCTTTTTCTTGAGGAAACTTCGTCCTCTATCAGTCTGTTCCTCCCTTGTCTATCAATGTTACTTTGAATATCAATGTTGCTTCTTTTGTCTTTGTTATTATTGTCCAAAGTATTAGTAATTTTCTGGCCCCCTATATCTGACGTAGACTTATCCTCCTGGTATGGTAACTGTATAATTCCTGTATCCGCCTGTCTCCTGTTAACCGATTTGTCTGTACCTGCAATGTTAGTATCCAATATTTCCTGTGCAATATGTGAATTATAAGTTCCTGATTCCTCAGAACAAATATATTCCCCTTCCTCTTCGTCTTCCTCACACCATTGTCTTCTAACTAAATCTGAAGTATTATTAGAGGGTATTTCCCTACATTCTTCGTTAGTAAGGACTATCCCTACATCATCAATAGCATCCCTACAATCTTCTACCTTATTGTGAATATCCAATATGTTATCATTTTCAAAGTCAGTAAGAATCTCATAAGGGTTTGGAGTAGTAGGAATATCGTCTTGTGTTTGGTTATGGTTACGTGATTCTGGGCTAATAGTGGACGAGTGTGTGTTGGTTTGAAGAGTAGGTGGTACAGCTGGATTAGGAATGGTGAGGGAGGTAGTGTCTAAGTTAGAAAAATGTATTTGTTTAGGGATAGCATTGGTTCGATCTCTTATTTGGGTGTTGTGAGGAATCATGGTGTTGTGTTGGATAATAGGAGGGAGTATCTGACTGGAGTAGTTAGGAATGTTAGCGTTATAAGGGGTAGTATCGTGAGAAGGGGAGGGGTTACTAACTAAGAGGAGGGGGGCAGATTCGGCAGGGGGGGAACGAGCTGGGGGAGGGGGAAGTAGGTTGGGAAATGGCGGAGGTGTAGGAATTTGGTTTTGTGAGGAAGGGAGTGGGTCTGTGGAGGTTCGATCCTTGGCATTAGGAGTAATGTTATTGTTGTGGTTAAAGGGGGTAGAATGTTTATTAATAGAAGTAGGGGGGATTCGAACTTGGGAAGAGATGGAAGGGAAATTATGAGGAGTTATGGGGGGGGTTCGATCCAGCGTTGTAGGGGTAGAAGAGGTAGGAACTTGTTGGGTAATTATGGGCGTAGGTGTAGGGGTTCGAACCTGGATAGGGGTGGGAATTATTAGATTATTATTAAGCAAGGTTTCAGTGGGGGTTCGAACGTAGGTTTGGGTGGGTATTAGAATATGTGATGTTTTTGTGGCAGTGGGGGATCGAACTTGGGTAGAGGTGGTAGAAGGATTTAAAGTAATAAGGGGATTAGTATTTGAGGGGGTTCGAACTTGGGTGTGGGCGTTAATAAAATGAGAATTATTATTAGGAGTAGTGGAGGTTCGAACCTGGGCTTGTGGGGTTGATAAAGGGCTGGGTATATTAATTAAATTTTCGGAGGTAGTGGGGGTTCGATCTTGGGCTGGCAGTGGGGCATGACGGTTAGGGTTTGGGCTAAGGGTGGTTTTAGGGTTTCTTGGTGGGCTAGGGTTTCGTGAACTGGTGGTAATAGGGTTTTGAGGTGGCAGATTGGAGGGAAGGGATTGGGTAGGATTTTGTGGAGTTATTTTAGGTATGTTGGGAGGTATTTGAGGAGGGATTTGGTCAATATTCTGTTGATGCCTATCTATGGAAATAGTAGGATTCTTACCATGTTTATTCTGGCTATTATTGGAATGGTTTAAACTATTTTGAATTAATATATCCTCATTAAAAGAAACTTTATCATTGACAACTAATTTTTTTCCTAAAATAAGCAGATTTGAATCCGAATTAGAATTAGAATTATCTTCTAATATATTATTGGTATTAATAATATTCTTTCCTTGTTGATTTTGATTATTATTAGACACATTGACAACTAAACTTTTTCCTAAATTAATAGGCATATCAGAATTCGAATTGGACTTAGTAATATCAATTAATCTATTATTAATATTATTACCATTCTTACCTTGTTGATTTTGGTTATTTTTTGGAACATATTTTTTATTCTGAACTACTTTCCAACCATTAATCTTTTCCAAATCTCCTACTACTTTACCACTACCTAAAATTCTAACTCCATATTGATTAGAAGTACTAGCTGAATTATTACTAGGCAGATTTTTAGGAGGAATTAAAGAACCATTATTATCACCATTAATGCTTCCTAGGGTTTCTTTCCCCTTACCATTTTCGTCACCCCTAGGATTAGGGTTCTGCCTAGGTCTAGTGGCGCCGCCGTCGTCACCCCCTTCTCCCTCATTTCCGTCGTCTTCTACTTCTACCCTCTCCCTCCCGTCGTCTTCTTCCCTTCTACCATTTTTTCCGTCGGCAAC
The DNA here is from genome assembly GCA_029844215.1 of Przewalskia tangutica. Classification (NCBI taxonomy): domain Eukaryota; kingdom Viridiplantae; phylum Streptophyta; class Magnoliopsida; order Solanales; family Solanaceae; genus Przewalskia; species Przewalskia tangutica. The sequence continues at coordinate 186,919 of JAQGDG010000204.1, read as the reverse complement.
CCTATCCCCTACCCCGTAATTATCAACATTATACAATTCAGGGTGAAGATTCCAACAGTTATAACGATCATGGCCTTGCAGTTTACAAACATTACAAAATTTAGGAAGATAGTCATAGTTTATAGGAATCCATTGTGACTTAATTTCTTCCCCATTTTTTACCTGGATAAGAACTCTTTTAGGGTGATTATGAAGTAAATCTAATTCAACTTTGACCCTAGCACAGCTAGGTCTAGTTTTGTTTGTGGTAGCAAGATCAATCATTAAAGGCGTACCTGCTGCTGAAGCTAAGGAGAAGAGTTGTTCTTTACCAAAATAGTGTGGAGGAAGAGTTGGAAATGAAATCCATGCCATGGCTAAACTTGTTTCTTCTTCTGGATTGAACCATGGTGTCCATTTGAATTTCCTCATTGGATAAGACCATCCTTTCTCCTTAATCCAAAACATTGGTTTTGATAGCAATGTCATATAATCCTCAAAAGTTTGCAGAATCAAAATATGTCGATTACATAGTAATCCTATCTTTCAGAACCTTTGAGCTCACATTGTTTTGGAAGTAGTGTACGAAGTGTAGCAATTTCCGGCCAACCATAACTAAATTTACACACAACTGCATATTGGAGTTCTTGTTGTTCTATCATAATTTCAATTTCTTTGATGTCAAAAATCACCGTCGGTTCACCATGGATGTATTCAATTGATTTTATTGGAATGGTGTTTACCTTCGGGTTATGGTTGACGTTGCTCTGTTCAAGCGTCTATGGTGGTGGTTCCGCCGTCGTTTTGTAGTTGTGGAGGGTTTAGGGTGGCGGGATGGAAGAGATCGGCGTATGTGGTTGTGGAATGGTGGTTATGGGTTGTTGTGGTGGTTGGTGGTGGTGGTACAACCGCGGGGGGTGGCTGTCCAGTGGCCATGATGGCCATAATGGCCGTTGAAGTTCGCCGGAATTTGGCCGGAGCTAGTCGACGGAAATCGTCTCAAGAGAGGAGAGAGAAGAGAGCAAAAAAATAAAAAAAAATAAAAAATTAAAATGTTGGCTTTATTTAGCCGTTGAGTGGTTAATTATTTAGTCATTTTTAGCGCGTGGTCTCGGGTTCGAATCCTCCTTATCAATAGACCCCCTAGGCACGGACTGCGGAATCGCCCTCCGCTTGTCCCTACACGTTTGGAGGATTTTTTATGAGTAATTCCATCCGTGTTAGAGGCTTAGGGTTAGCTACTCCCTTCACCCCTGCAGAATGACAATTAATCTCACCTCTGCTGATATGGGGAATCGAACCCAAGACCTCCCACACATGGTATCCTTAGCCTAACCTTTGACCATTGGGCCAAATGCTGTTGGATAAAATGTTGGCTTTATTTAGCCGTTGAGTGGTTAATTATTAGTCATTTTTAGCGCGTGGTCTCGGGTTCGAATCCTCCTTATCAACAGACCCCCTAGGCTGGACTACGGAATCGCCTCGACGTCCTACTGCGTTTGGAGGATTTTTTATGAGTAATTCCATCCGTGTTAGAGACTTAGGGTTAGCTACTCCCTTTGCCCCTGCGAATGGCAATTAATCTCACCTCTGGCGATATGGGAATCGAACCCTTGACCTCCGCACATGGTATCCTTAGCCTAACCTTTGCCAATTGGGCCAAATGCTGTTGGATAAATGTTGGCTTTATTTAGCCGTTGAGTGGTTAATTATTAAGTCATTTTTAGCGCGTGGTCTCGGGTTCGAATCCTCCTTATCAACGGACCCCCTGGCTGGACTGCGGAATCGCCCTCCGCTTGTCCCTACACGTTTGGAGGATTTTTTATGAGTAATTCCATCCGTGTTAGAGACTTAGGGTTAGCTACTCCCTTTGCCCCTGCAGAATGGCAATTAATCTCACCTCTGCTGATATGGGGAATCGAACCCTTGACCTCCCACACATGGTATCCTTAGCCTAACCTTTGACCATTGGGCCAAATGCTGTTGGATGGGTTTAGGGTTTAGGGTTTAGGGTTTAGGGTTTAGGGTTTAGGGTTTAGGGTTTAGGGTTTAGGGTTTAGGGTTTAGGGTTTAGGTTTTTTTTTTTTTTTTGAGTTAAAAAATTTGGACCATTTCTCGATTTGTGCGTGTCATCCATTCGCAGGGGCCATGCTAATCTTCTCTGTATCGTTCCAATTTTATCGGATGTCCCCGAAGGGACGGGGTTTAGGGTTTAGGGTTTAGGGTTTAGGGTTTAGGGTTTAGGGTTTAGGGTTTAGGTTTTTTTTTTTTTTTTTTTTTGAGTAATCATCCAGGCACGTTGGCCCAGGTTTTTTATTAATAACAGAAATGAAAATGGGGCCCGGGAGGGATTACAGACTCAATCAGGACAAATCCTTTCACTCGCCTGCTAACCCTGTCTAGGCGAAGCATAGATCTATCCCGAATGTAAAAAGTAAGAAGAAGCTAAAATAAGATAAGCTATGATCATCATAGAGTTTATAATGCACTCTATGATGATGTTACAAAAGATGATACTAAGATAGAATAATAGTATAAGAACAAAGCTAGGAAATCTAAACTCTGAACTTATAAAATCTTCTAACCTATGTACCTTTTCCTCTTTGTTTTCTAGTAATCCATGGTATTGAATCATTTCTTCTTTGATCTAGTTGTAACAGAATGATGGGAGTGTCGGTTTGCTAGCTTCCTTCCGTTGACGTAGATTATGTGTTGATGAAGTCGCTCCTTTCTTAGGTGGATCAGGTATTGCTGCCTCTAATCTACTCATCGCTGCATACCTATCTTCTGCGTCTGGAATGTCATGAAACATTTGACCAAGTGCAACCCGAAGATCCTCATCATCCAGAATGTCGTCCTCTGAATCTCCATCAACAGCAAGTGGGCTTGGTACTGGTTCATACGGTTCCATGGCCCAATCCCGTCTATCTTCTTTGGAGGAAATAATCATGTCGGAATTCCTTAAGACATCTTCAAAATTTGTCATGCCATAGAATTCACCATCACTTTCCATTTCCTGATCAAAGGCTTCACGAAGTTCTGCAATCTCAGCTTTTGATAGCTTGTGTGAAGAATCCTGTGAAACATATCCAACTGTCTCACCCTCCTTCCTCCTGTCACTATCAGTACCCAAAGGGTTGGCAGTGGTAGTTTTATTGGAAGGAATGTCTGATGAGGTTTTATTCAATGTACAAGGTTGAGGAGGGAAGGAAAAGGCATTCTTAAGCCAATTTTGGGCTGAATGATTTTTATTGGTTGTGGGCTTGGAATTAGTATTGGGTTTGGTAGTTGATTTTGTATGGGGTTGGGTAGTGGAGCCCGTATCCGACATAGAATTTGGGCTTGGGTTATTTTGGACTTGTTGAATTGTGTTTGGGCTTTGATTTTGGGCCTTTTTATTTGGAGGTTTTAAAGGGGTAATGGTTTGTAATTGGGGGGGAATTTGTTGGATCTGGGGTTGGGGGGTATGTTTGGGTTTTTGGGTCTGGATGTCGGGTCGGGTAACTGGGTCGGGTCGGGTCGGGTTGGTGGGTAGGGTTTCCGTAGGTTTTTTAGGTTTTAGGGGTGTGGTGTCGACGGAGGTGATAGGTGTCTAGGACTTGGGTACCAGGGGGGGTAGGGTAGTTGGGTAAGTTGGGTAAGGGTCGGGGCAGAATTTGTCCGGGTTAATGGGTCGGGTCGGGTCAGGATTCCGGGTCGGGTTATGGCGGTAATTTCTGTAGTGTTTTCGGATCTGTGGGGTTGGTCGAGGTGGTCAGGGGGTGGTGGGGTAGATCTGGTAGGGGGTTGGGTAGTGATCTGGATCACGGGTCGGGTCTGTGGGTCGGGTCGGGTCAGATGGTCGGGTCGGGTCAGAGTAATGGGTAGGGTTTCGGATGGGTTTTTAGGATTTTTTGAGGTGGTTTTGGTTGAGGGGGGTGGGCCGATGTGGGTGATGGGTAACGTGGGTAGGGGTGGAGTGCAGCGGAGGGTGGGGGTGGTATGGTGGTCGGGTCGTGGGTAGGGTTTAGAAGTAGGGGTGGCGGCTAGGGTTTGGGTAGATGGTTTAGGGTTTTGGGTAGGCGGTTTAGGGCTAGGGTTGGGCCCATCGGCCATGGCCATTTCTTGGGCTAGGGTTTTGGGAGGGGTCGACGGGGGGGAGGTGATCTGGGTGGTCGCCGGTAGGGTTCCGTGATGCAGGGAGCCGTGGGTAGGGTTCAAACGACATAGCGAGTTTCAAGCGTGTTTCCGGCGCCGTCATGGATTTTTTGGCTCAAATTTTCGGGGTGTTGCATCTGGGGGGTATGTTTCGACGTGGGGTTGGTGATTCCGACCACCAATTTGGCCGGAATTGCTTCCCCCGTCGTCAAAACATTAGGAGAAGAAGGTTTTGGATTTGTTTTTATAATTTTTCGAGTATTCTTCCCGTAACCACACCATCCATCGAATTTTTGGCTCTGGGATGCAGGTTGGAATTTTTGGCGTGAGAAGGAGGAGGAATAGAGTTTTGAGATTTACCTTTGTCTTTCGCCGATTCCTTCACAGATTCATCAATTATGTCATCCTTCTTCGGTTTCAAATCCGGATTTATTTTCCAACACCCATCAACATCATGACCTTGAAGTTTGCAATTAATACAAAATTTAGGAATAAAATCAAACCTAATTTTTTGCATCTTTGTATGAACAATTCCATTCTTCTTGAATGAGATTTGAATTTTTTGAGGATGAACTTTTAACAAATCCACCTCAACCTTGACCCTAGCACAACTAGGCCTTGTCTTCTTCCTTGTAGCCGAATCTAGGGCTATGGGTTTCCCCACCGCCCAGCGTGAACAAGGCATTTTGACCATAGAAGTTTGGTGAAAGATTTGGAAAAGAAATCCATCCCCAAGCAATATTTGACTCCTCTTCCGGATTAAAATTAACATTCCAAATGAATGTTCTCATCAACAACATCTTATTTCTTTCTTTAATCCAAAAGCTAGGGCTTGACATCAACATATCATAATCTTCTTCGATAGAACAACGAATTAGAATATGACGATTATGCAACAACCCTATATTAACCTCAGATTTTAATCCACATTGCTTAGGAATTTCCTTTCGCAAAAAATCAAAATCCGTCCAACCATTTGAAAACTTACCAATTACCGCAAGTTTCAAATCTTGTTCTTCAATCATAAAATTAATTTCCTCTTCCTCAAACATCACCATAGGTTCACCATGTAGGTAGGTGATAGGCTTTAGGGTCACGGATTTCGAGGAAGGAGGAAGGAGAGTGACGGCGGCGCTAGGGTTTGTGACCGCCGCTGTTTGAGGAAAACCGGGGTGGGGTAGATTTCACCATTTACGAAAAGGTGGGGTGTGCGGTGTCGGGGTGATGGCCGACCACAGGAGGTGGCCGGCCAGTGGCCACGACGGCCATGGGTGGCCGGAAAAGTGGCGGCTAGGTTTAGGGTTTTACCGCCGTGAGGGAGGAGAGAGAAGAGAGCATAAAATGTTAAAATCTTAAAAAATAAAAAAAATGTTGGCTTTAAAATGTTGGCTTTATTTAGCCGTTGAGTGGTTAATTATTTAGTCATTTTATTATGTGTTTCCCATGTGCTTGAAGGCCCTGAGTTCGAGTCGGCTTAACAATAGGCACCCCCTCCGGCTTAGACAACCGGCCCCATACCGTTTGGAGGCGTGCAGAACGATTCCTCGGGGCTTGGGCTGCTCAGTGTCCTTTTAATCAGTGGGCCCTGCGTAGGTATAGAGGAATCCGTTTAGTGACTGGTACTCGGCGAGGCCCACCCTTTTTATTCGCCCTTGGTCAAGAGCATTCGAATAAAATTGCAAGGAATTAATCTCACCCTGCTGTTAAGGGGAATCGAACCCACGGTCTCCTGCACAAGGGAGCATCCTTAGCCTAACCTTTGACCATTGGGCCAAATGCTGTTGGATCAAAATGTTGGCTTTATTTAGCCGTTGAGTGGTTAATTATTTAGTCATTTTTAGCGCGTGGTCTCGGGTTCGAATCCTCCTATCAGCGGACCCCTCCGGCTGGACTACGGAATCGCCCTCGCTTGTCACTACTGCGTTTGGAGGATTTTTATGAGTAATTCCATCCGTGTTAGAGGCTTAGGGTTAGCTCCTTCACCTGCAGAATGACAATTAATCTCACCTCTGGCGATATGGGAATAGAACCCTAGACCTCCAACACTTGGTATCCTTAGCCTAACCTTTGACCATTGGGCCAAATGCTGTTGGATTAAAATGTTGGCTTTATTTAGCCGTTGAGTGGTTAATTATTTAGTCATTTTTAGCGCGTGGTCTCGGGTTCGAATCCTCCTATCAGCGGACCCCTCGGCTGGACTGCGGAATCGCCTCCGCTTGTCCCTACGTTTGGAGGATTTTTATGAGTAATTCCATCCGTGTTAGAGGCTTAGGGTTAGCTACTCCTTCACCCCTGCGAATGGCAATTAATCTCCTCTGGCGATATGGGAATCGAACCCAAGACCTCCCACATGGTATCCTTAGCCTAACTTTGACCATTGGGCCAAATCTTTGTTGGATTAAAAAGTTGGCTTTATTTAGCCGTTGAGTGGTTAATTATTAGTCATTTTTAGCGCGTGGTCTCGGGTTCGAATCCTCCTTATCAGCGGACCCCTCCGGCTGGACTGCGGAATCGCCTCCGCTTGTCCTACTGCGTTTGGAGGATTTTTCATGAGTAATTCCATCCGTGTTAGAGGCTTAGGGTTAGCTACTCCTTCACCCCTGCAGAATGGCAATTAATCTCACCTGGCGATATGGGAATCGAACCCAAGACCTCCCACACGTGGTATCCTTAGCCTAACCTTTGACCATTGGGCCAAATCTTTGTTGGATAAAAATGTTGGCTTTATTTAGCCGTTGAGTGGTTAATTATTTAGTCATTTTTAGCGCGTGGTCTCGGGTTCGAATCCTCCTTATCAACGGACCCCTCCGGCTGGACTCTGATCGCCTCCGCTTGTCCTACGTTTGGAGGATTTTTATGAGTAATTCCATCCGTGTTAGAGGCTTAGGGTTAGCTACTCCTTCACCCCTGCAGAATGGCAATTAATCTCACCTCTGGGAATCGAACCCAAGAACTCCCACACATGGTATCCTTAGCCTAACCTTTGACCATAGGGCCAAATGCTGTTGGATAAAAATGTTGGCTTTATTTAGCCGTTGAGTGGTTAATTATTTAGTCATTTTTAGCGCGTGGTCTCGGGTTCGAATCCTCCTTATCAACAGACCCCATCGGCTGGACTACGGAATCGCCCTCCTTGTCCCTACGTTTGGAGGATTTTTATGAGTAATTTCATCCGTGTTAGAGGCTTAGGGTTAGCTACTCCCTTCACCCGAGAATGGCAATTAATCTCACTCTGGCGATATGGGAATCGAACCCAAGACCTCCCACACATGGTATCCTTAGCCTAACCTTTGACCATTGGGCCAAATCTTGTTGGATTAAAATGTTGGCTTTATTTAGCGTTGAGTGGTTAATTATTAGTCATTTTTAGCGCGTGGTCTCGGGTTGAATCCTCCTATCAACAGACCCCATAGGCTGGACTGGAATCGCCCTCGCTTGTCCCTACACGTTTGGAGGATTTTCATGAGTAATTCCATCCGTGTTAGAGGCTTAGGGTTAGCTACTCCCTTCACCCTGCGAATGGCAATTAATCTCACTCTGGCGATATGGGAATCGAACCCAGACCTCCACACATGGTATCCTTAGCCTAACCTTTGACCATTGGGCCAAATCTTTGTTGGATAAAATGTTGGCTTTATTTAGCCGTTGAGTGGTTAATTATTTAGTCATTTTTAGCGCGTGGTCTCGGGTTCGAATCCTCCTATCAGCAGACCCCTCCGCTGGACTCGGAATCGCCTCCGCTTGTCCCTACTGCGTTTGGAGGATTTTTATGAGTAATTCCATCCGTGTTAGAGGCTTAGGGTTAGCTACTCCTTCACCCTGCGAATGGCAATTAATCTCACTGGCGATATGGGAATCGAACCCAAGACCTCCCACATGGTATCCTTAGCCTAACCTTTGACCATTGGGCCAAATCTTTGTTGGATTAAAATGTTGGCTTTATTTAGCCGTTGAGTGGTTAATTATTAGTCATTTTTAGCGCGTGGTCTCGGGTTCGAATCCTTTATCAGCAGACCCCTCCGGCTGGACTACGGAATCGCCCTCGCTTGTCCCTACACGTTTGGAGGATTTTTCATGAGTAATTCCATCCGTGTTAGAGGCTTAGGGTTAGCTACTCCTTCACCCACAGAATGGCAATTAATCTCACTCTGGCGATATGGGAATCGAACCCAAGACCTCCACATGGTATCCTTAGCCTAACCTTTGACCATTGGGCCAAATCTTTGTTGGATTAAAAATGTTGGCTTTATTTAGCCGTTGAGTGGTTAATTATTAGTCATTTTTAGCGCGTGGTCTCGGGTTCGAATCCTCCTTATCACAGACCCCTCAGGCTGGACTGCGGAATCGCCCTCGCTTCCCTACACGTTTGGAGGATTTTCATGAGTAATTCCATCCGTGTTAGAGGCTTAGGGTTAGCTACTCCCTTCACCCCTGGAATGGCAATTAATCTCACTCTGGCGATATGGGAATCGAACCAAGACCTCCCACACATGGTATCCTTAGCCTAACCTTTGACCATTGGGCCAAATCTTTGTTGGATTAAAATGTTGGCTTTATTTAGCCGTTGAGTGGTTAATTATTAGTCATTTTTAGCGCGTGGTCTCGGGTTCGAATCCTCCTATCAACGGACCCCTCCGGCTGGACTACGGAATCGCCTCCGCTTGTCCCTACGTTTGGAGGATTTTTCATGAGTAATTCCATCCGTGTTAGAGGCTTAGGGTTAGCTACTCCCTTCACCCCTGCAGAATGGCAATTAATCTCACCTCTGCTGATATGGGGAATCGAACCCAAGACCTCCCACACATGGTATCCTTAGCCTAACCTTTGACCATTGGGCCAAATGCTGTTGGATAAAAAATGTTGGCTTTATTTATACGATGAGTGTTTAATTATTTAGTCATTTTTACCGCTTGGTATCGGGTTCGAATCCTCCTTATCAACAGACCCCTCGGCTGGACTACGGAATCGCCCCGCTTGTCCTACGTTTGGAGGATTTTTTATGAGTAATTCCATCCGTGTTAGAGGCTTAGGGTTAGCTACTCCCTTCACCCCTGCAGAATGGCAATTAATCTCACCTCTGCTGATATGGGGAATCGAACCCAAGACCTCCCACACATGGTATCCTTAGCCTAACCTTTGACCATTGGGCCAAATGCTGTTGGATAAATGTTGGCTTTATTTTAGCCGTTGAGTGGTTAATTATTAGTCATTTTTAGCGCGTGGTCTCGGGTTCGAATCCTCCTTATCAACAGACCCCCCCTCCGGCCTGGACCTACGGAATCGCCCTCCGCTTGTCCCTACTCGTTTGGAGGATTTTTTATGAGTAATTCCATCCGTGTTAGAGGCTTAGGGTTAGCTACTCCCCTTGCCCCTGCAGAATGGCAATTAATCTCACCTCTGCTGATATGGGGAATCGAACCCAAGACCTCCCACACAAGGTATCCTTAGCCTAACCTTTGACCATTGGGCCAAATGCTGTTGGATGGGTTTAGGGTTTAGGGTTTAGGGTTTAGGGTTTAGGGTTTAGGGTTTTTTTTTTTTTTTTTTTTTTTTTTAGCAATCCACGGACTCTCGGCCCGTGGTAATTTTATATATATCAAAAGGAAATACTGAGGCCCAGTAAAAAATACATCGCCATCGCCAGGAATGCAAAAAGAAAGAAGCGATAATCAAATAAGCTATGATCATCAGGAGTTTATAACATACTCGATGATGATACTACATACGGATACAAACAAAATGAAGATACAATGTAAGCCTAAAGCTAAAACTACCTCGGACTTACAAAATCTTCAATCAGTGTCTCTGTCGCTATCCTCCGGTATTCTAAAAATCGATCATCTAGTAGTGGTCCGGATGCGGATCGGTAGTAATGGGTGAAGGTGCGAAGTGAAATCTTGAACTCTCTGTCTTGGAACCAATGGGCTGGTGCATTGAGCCAATGCATCTGTCATGGCCCTGAGTATCCGATCTAATTCCCCGATACCAATCCCCATGTATTTGCCATTACCTGGCTGTCTCATATCTGCTAACATCCATTGCTGCATGCGGTCTTGAGTGTAGGCGCGCGCGCCGCAACTGTACCTCTTCTGTCGAAACCTCTCTAATGATATCCAAAGATGGGCCGTAGTTGTCCGCAACTGTACTACCTGCCTGTCTCTGACGCCACAACTGTGCCGTTCTCGCGTGCATAAAGGTCTTGATGAAATCGTACCTTTATTGATAACTTCATTACCATTCTCGGGCGATGATCACGAATATCACTGTTTCGAGGGTAACCCGTCAATCCAATCGGAAAATGGTGTAACCTGTGGAATCTCATTCTTCTGAAGAACAACTTCCATAACAGGAACTGAATCCTCAGAAGTGCACTCTGCTACAGCTGGTTTGTCAACCACTGTATCTCTATCCTCATCAAACAAGTCAGCCATATCAACAAAATTATCATCAATGTCTACCATGGCTTCCTCGTTAACATCTACCTCTACCTCATCGTCATCATCAGTAACAACAACCTCATTACCAAATCCGCCTCACTACTGCAGACGAGGATCGTCTGAGCTTGGTTCATAGGAATAAAATTCTTGGCCAAAGAAGGTAGGTCAAGACTGATGTCTATCATGAAGGGGTCTGGTTGTCTGATGCATTTAGGAGCAGTAGGGGAAGAGGGTGCAGATGAAAAAATAGGACGCTTACCTTTGGAATTCCCAATATCCATTGGGGATAATGGATGAGTAAGGGTCAGTGTGGGGGTGTGATGGGTCGGGGGTGTGGGATCAGGAGTGGGGAAGGTGCGATGGAGGAGGAGGGTGTGGGATGCGGAGGGTAGGTTCGGGTGGAGCGTAAGTAAGGGGTCGGGTAGGGCTATAGCATGGGGGTGGGGTGTGGGGTTAGCAGCGGGGACGGGCTCAGGAAGAGGTGTAGGAGGTGTAGGCTGTGTGGGTGGGGTTAGGTTTGAGGGGAGGGTGTTTGGGGGTGGTGTCTGGTGGAAGGGCTTGGGATAAAAATTGGAAAATTCTAGGACTAGGGACAGCTAGAAGGGATTGGTTAGGAGTAGGTGTGGGTGCTGGTAGAATAGTGGATGGTATTTCTGTGGGTTGGGCTACAGTGGCCTGTTTGTTTTTGTTAGGATTTTGGTTTTTGATTACTTTGGATTTTTGGGGCTGGTTTTGATTCCCAGTATTTTTGTTTTTTGTTTTTTGGATTTGGGGAGCAATTTTCTTGCGTTTTTTACCGACAACTGTGTGCCAGTCATTTGGATTTTTGGGCTTTTCTATGGCTTGATTTGGATTTTTGGGGGGGTTATTTGTATTGTTTGGATTATCTGGGGGATTTGGATTTGGATTTTGTGGATTATCTTTTGGAGGATGAGGAGGAGGAGCAGGATGGGTGTTTTCTTTGTCCCTCGAAGGTCTCAACGAAGGATTGAGTTTCCAACACCCATGCACATCATGTCCTTGAAGGGAACAATTAGTGCAATACTTTGGGAGAAAGTCAAACTGAATCTTGTAAGAGTTCGTTTGAATTCCTTCCTCAGTAGCAATTTGGATTTGGATACTTTGGGGATGTTGACGCAACAAATCTAATTCGACTTTTACCTTAGCACAACTAGGACGTGTCAAATTTTTTGTTGCTGCATCAACACAAATGGGTCTACCAACAGCAGAAGCAATAGGCAAAAGGATAGATTCGTCAAAATAAACAGGTGGGAGGTTAGGGAATGAAACCCAAGCCCAAGCAATACTAGTTTCTTTTGTAGGGTCAAATGAGACATCATATTTCATGGTGCGAAGTGGGTAAGATTCCCTCTTATCTTTTATGTCAAAGCTAGAAGAGATAGACATGAGCGTATCATAATCTTCTTCAATGGAGCATCGAATCAGAATATGACGGCTAAACAAATAACCAATTCTAGCATGGGCTTTCAATTTCAGTTGCTTAGGTAATTCAGTCCTTAGAAAATCTATGTGAGGCATACCATGACTAAATTTACCTATGACCGCCCATTTCAAATCTTGACGCGCAATCAACACCTCAACTTCAGAATTTTGCAGTAAAATTGTAGGTTCTCCGTGTAGAAAATTTACCTGTTTAGGAGCTAACGGAGGAGGTATTTGGCTTTTCTGTGTTGCTAAATTCCCGGTAACTGGAGATGTTGCCCGGACCGCCCGTGCATACTGAGGAACATTTCCAGAAGTTTGAGTAGCCTGAATTGGTGCCAGCTGCGGCAGAACCGCCACTGCGCCGCCACTGGTCGCCGGAATTAGTCGCCGGAAAATTCCATTTTCATCCAATGTCAATGAATTGTTGCTTTGAGGGGTCATTAGAGGTAGAAAATCAGGAGAAATGGACTGGGCAACCTCAGCGGTGGTGCCAGCAAGCCGCCATTGCATGGCCGATCAGCGGAAAATATGGCAGGTTTGCAGAAAACAATTGTTGAGCTTCAGAAATTAGTAGGAATTGTAGGTCTTTAGGAGACGAACACAACGGTACCACACGACCTCAGCGATGGCGAGCGGACGAATCGTCCAAGCGATCGGAAATAACGAAATGGTCGTCCGTCGATGCGGAAGAATTGAAGGTGAAAGTGGGTGCAAAATGTCGGTGAAGACGCAAGCTCGGTACCACGACGCCGTCGGCCCGACCTGTAGTCGCCGGAAAATTAGAGGCGGCGGCTAGGGTTACGGGGGTTGAGATTCGAGGGATTTGACGAAATAGTAACACTCGAAGGTCGTGGTGGGTGTAGAAATGACGGCAAGGAGATGACGAAGCTGAAGGTACCACCCCCGACCGTCGACGTTGCCTGAGGTCGCCGGAAAATCAAAAAGAACGATCGGAAAACAGGGTGTTTTTCGATCTGATATTTCCGGCGAATAAGGGGTAGTCGACGTTAGTGGTAGGTATGGAATTGACGGGCTCGACGAGACGAAGCTAATGGTATAGGCCTCGTCTCCGTTGGGTTGGTGGTTTGGCCGGAATATGTGTTTTTCCGGCGAAAACACTGTTCACGCCGAAAAATCGCCCAAATTGAGAGAATTTCGGGTTTATTCGGGTTTGGGGTTTTTGGTTTAGGGTTTAGGGTTTTTTTTTTTTTTTTTTTTTTTTTTGAGTAATCATCCAGGCACGTTGGCCTAGGTTTTTATTAATAACAGAAGTAAATGGGGCCCGGAAGAAATCTGACTAATAAAGGGATATTCCTTTACTTCGCTAGTCTATCAGTGAAGCTAAAGTCTATCCCGAATGTAAAAAGAAAGAAGAAGCCAAGATCAAGTAAGCTATGATCATCATAGAGTTTATAATGCACTCTATGATGATATTACAAATGATGATACTAAGGTAGAGTAGTAATATAAGAACAAAGCTAGGAAATCTAAACTCTGAACTTATAAAATCTTCTATCCTATGTACCTTTTCCTGCTTGTCTTCTATTAGTCCGTGATATAGAATCATTTCTTCTTTGATCTAGTTGTAACAGACAATGGGATTGTTGGTTTACTAGTTTCCTTCCGTTGGCGCAAATTATGAGTTGATGAAGTCCCTGCTCCTTTCTTAGGTGGACTGGGTATTGCTGCCTCTAATCTCTTCATCTCTTCAAACATGTTTTCAGGGTCAGGGACACCATGAAACATGTGTCCAAGTGCTATCTGAAGCTCTTCATCATCTAGAATGTCGTCCTCTGAATCTCCATCAACAGCTAGTGGGCTCGGTTCTGGTTCAAACATTTCCATGGCCCATTCCTGTCTATCTTCTACGAGGACAAACATCTCCAAATATTCTGTCTACCATGTGTGCATTTCTACTGCTAAGGGTGTCCTTTAAGACATCCTCAAATTTTGTCATACGACAGAAGTCACCTTCCAATTCCATTTCCTTATCAAAGGCCTCCCGAAGTAATGCTATGTCTGATTCTGACCACTTGTGCTCATAATCATTATTAGACTCTTCTCCTTCCGTATCACACCACTTCCTCCTTACACTATCAGTATCAAAAGTTTTGGACGTGGTAGGGTTATTGGAAGGAATTTCTGATGAGGATTTATTCAAAGTACAAGGTTGTGGAGGGAATGAAAAAGCATTTTTAAGCCAGTTTTGGGCTGAGGGGTTTTTTGTGTTTGTGGGTTTTGAATTGGTTATGGGCTTTGTATTTGATGTTGTTTGAGGATGGGTAGTGGAGCCCGTATCCGAAATAGAATTTGGACTTGGATTTTCTTGGATTTTTTGAAGTGTGTTTGGGCTTTGGGTTTGGGCCTTTTTATTTTGTGGTTTTAAGGGGGTAATGGTTTGAGGTTGAGGGGTTTCTTGGAGTGCAGGGTGGGAGTGCAGTTGTGGTTGCGGGTTGTGTTTCCGGGTCGGGATTCCGGGTCGGGTCGGTGGGTTGGGTCGGGTTTCCGTGGGTATTTTAGGGTTTAGGAGGGTGGTTTCGACGGAGGGGGGTGGGGATTGGTGTCTGGCCCAAGGCCGAGAGGGGGGGTAGGGTAGGTGGGCCACTGGGTGTAGGGTTGGGGCAGAATTGGAGCGGGTCAAAGGGTCGGGTTGGGTCAACACTTCGGGTAGGGTTTCGACGTGTTTAAAAGTGGGAATTTCGGATCTTGTGGTATGGACGAGGGGAGAGTGCGTGGGTGGGGATGGTTACGGAAGGGTGGGGATTGTTCAGGTCATGGGTTGTACTATGGGTCGGGTCAATGGGTCGGGTCGGGTCTACGTAGCGGGTAGGGTTTTAGTGGGTTGTTTAGGGTTTTTGAAGGTGGTTTCGGCTAGGGGTGTTAGGACGAGGGGGGCAGGGGGGTTTGTGAGAGGGGGGGTGGGTACGTGAGGGGGTGGGGGTGAGATATGGGTCATGGGTGGTCGTGGGTAGGGTTTCCGTCAAGGTGTGATTTAGGGTTTGAGTCGATTAGGGTTAGGGTTTTTTGGTAATGGGCTAGGGTTTCTGCTAGGGTTTGACCAGCATTAGCGGCTTTGGGCTAGGGTTAGGGTGGTATGCGGCGAGTGGGGTTCGTGCTGGTCGGGGTAGGGTTCGCGCTCAGTGGCGCTAGGAGTTTCGATGCGTCGGTGGCGCCTTGAGTTCGGCGGGAGGAATGATTTTTTGGGCAGATTTTTGTGGATCTTTCGGAGGGGGGTTCTGTTTTGTCGAGGTGGAGGTGGTTCCGACCACCATAGTGGCCGGAAAACCTTCCCCAATCGCCGAAACAGTGGTTTGAGGTGGATTTTGATATGGATTTGTTATTTTTCTATTCTTTTTTCCGGTGACAACTTGCCAACCGTCGACCTTCTTGTTGTTTGGATCTGGCAGGGGTGGTTTGACGGTAGAAGAAGAAAGAGTAGGGTTTTGAAGATTACCTTTTTCCTTGACCGTCGAATCCTCGCCATTATCCTCCTTCCTTGGTCTAAGATCCGGATTAATTTTCCAACATCCATCAATATCATGTCCTTGTAGTTTACAAGTATTACAATATTTAGGAATGAAATCAAACCTAATTTTTTGCAATTTTGTATGAACTACACCATTCTTTTTGAACGAAATTTGGATTTTTTTAGGATGAACTTTTAACAAATCCACTTCAACCTTAACCCTAGCGCAACTTGGCCTTGTCTTCTTCAAAGTGGCCGAATCTAGGGTTAATGGTTTCCCCACCACCGCCGCCAACGTGAACAAGGCAGAATGGCCAAAGAAATTAGGAGGAAGATTGGGAAATGAGATCCATCCCCAAGCAATGTTTGACTCCTCTTCAGGATTAAAATTAACATTCCAAATGAATGTTCTCATCAACAACATTTTATTCTTCTCCTTAATCCAAAAACTAGGGCTTGACATTAAGATGTCATAATCTTCTTCAATTGAACACCGAATAAGAATATGACGATTATGTAACAACCCTATAGTAACCTCAGATTTTAATCCACATTGCTTAGGAATTTCCTTTCGCAAGAAATCAAAATCCGTCCAACCATTTGAGAACTTACCAATTACCGCAAGTTTCAAATTTTGTTCTTCAATCATAAAATCAATTTCATCCTCCTCAAACATCACCATAGGTTCACCATGAAGGTAGGTGATAGGTTTAAGGGTCACGGATTTCGAGGAGAGGGGTAGAAGGTCGACGGCGGCATTAGGGTTTTCCGCCGCCGCCGCCACTGTCTTGGGGTAAACCGAGGGGGTGGGGGTAGCTTTAAGCATTTCTGAAAAGGTGGGGGGGTGCACGGCGACGGGAGGGTGGTGGCCGACCACAGGAGGTGGCCGGCGATGGCGCCATGGCGTGGTGGCGAGCGTGAAGGGTTAGGGGTAGGGTTTTTCCGTCGAAAGTTAGGAGAGAGGAGAGAGCTAAAAAAAAATAAAATTAAATGTTAAAAATGTTGGCTTTATTTAGCCGTTGAGTGGTTAATAATTAGTCATTTTTAGCGCGTGGTCTCGGGTTCGAATCCTCCTTATCAACAGACCCTCCGGCTGGACTGCAGATGCCGCTTGTCCCTACACGTTTGGAGGATTTTTCATGAGTAATTCCATCCGTGTTAGAGGCTTAGGGTTAGCTACTCCTTCCCTGCAGAATGGCAATTAATCTCACCTGGCGATATGGGAATCGAACCAGACCTCCCACATGGTTTCCTTAGCCTAACCTTTGACCATTGGGCCAAATGCTGTTGGATAAAAATGTTGGCTTTATTTAGCCGTTGAGTGGTTAATTATTAGTCATTTTTAGCGCGTGGTCTCGGGTTCGAATCCTCCTTATCAACAGACCCCCCCTCCGGCCTGGACCTACGGAATCGCCGCTTGACGTCACACTGCGTTTGGAGGATTTTTATGAGTAATTCCATCCGTGTTAGAGACTTAGGGTTAGCTACTCCGCCATCCTGCAGAATGGCAATTAATCTCACCTCTGGCGATATGGGAATCGAACCCAAGACCTCCCACACATGGTATCCTTAGCCTAACCTTTGACCATTGGGCCAAATGCTGTTGGATAAAATGATGGCTTTATTTAGCGGTTGTGTGGTTAATTATTTAGTCATTTGTAGCGCGTGGTCTCGGGTTCGACTCCTCCTTATCAGACCCCCTCCTACTGGACTCTGGAATCGCCTCCGCTTGTCCCTACACGTTTGGAGGATTTTTATGAGTAATTCCATCCGTGTTAGAGGCTTAGGGTTAGCTACTCCCTTCTCGCAGAATGGCAATTAATCTCACCTCTGGCGATGGGAATCGAACCCAAGACCTCCCACACATGGTATCCTTAGCCTAACCTTTGACCATTGGGCCAAATGCTGTTGGATGGGTTTAGGGTTTAGGGTTTAGGGTTTAGGGTTTAGGGTTTAGGGTTTAGGGTTTGGGGTTTAGGGTTTGGGGTTTGGGGTTTGGGGTTTAGGGTTTGGGGTTTGGGGTTTGGGGTTTGGGGTTTAGGGTTTAGGGTTTAGGGTTTAGGGTTTAGGGTTTAGGGTTTAGGGTTTAGGGTTTAGGGTTTAGGGTTTAGGGTTTAGGGTTTTTTTTTTTTTTTTTGAGTAATCATCCAGGCACGTTGGCCCAGGTTTTTATTAATAACAGAATGAAAAAGTGCCCAGAAGGGAGTTACAAACTAATAAAGGGATAGCCCTTTACTTCGCCTGCTAGTCCTGACTAGGCGAAGCTAAAGTCTATCCCGAATGTAAAAAGTAAGAAGAAGCTAAAATAAGATAAGCAATGATCATCATAGAGTTTATAATGCACTCTATGATGATGTTACAAGTTATGATGCTAAGGTAGAGTAGTAATATAAGAACAAAGCTAGGAAATCTAAACTCTGAACTTATAAAATCTTCTATCCCAGGTATCTTCTCTTCCTTGTCTTCTAGAAGTCTATGATATAGGATCATTTCTTCATTGATCGAGTGGTCACTGCCAGAGGGAGTGCCGGTTTTTTAGCCTGTTTTCTTTGCTGGTGTGGGTGTGTTGATGAAGTCCCAACTTGTTGCATAGCTTCATCATATCTCCTCATCTCTTCAAGCATAGCTGGTGAATCTGGCACTCCATGAAACATGTGACCAAGTGCTATCTGAAGATCCTCATCATCAAGTATCTCCTCATCTGATCCATACTCAGCAATGGCGGGCTTGGATCGAATCATACAATTCCATGGCCCATTCTGTCTATCCTCTTGGAGGGACAAACATCTCCAAGTATTCTTTACCGTGAAGTGGCGTTATTTAGGGTGTGCTTTATAACATCCTCAAACCGTCATACCACAAATTCACCTTCCATTTCTATTTCCTATCAAAGGCCTCCGTAGTAATGCTATATCGACTCTTGACCACTTGTGCTCATAATCATTATTAGACTCTTCTCCATCCGTCTCACACTTTCCTCCTTACACTATCGGTATCGAAAGGTTTGGTAAAGGTAGTGTTGTTGGAAGTATGTCGATGAAGATTTATTAAGGGTACAAGGTTGTGGAGGGAAAGAGAAGGCGTTTTTAAGCCAATTTTGTGCTGTTGAGTTTTTTGAGGTTGTGGGTTTTGAATTAGCTTTGGGCTTATTGGTTGATGTTATTAGAGGATGGGTAGTGGGCAGTATCGAAATAAATTTGGGCTTGAATTATCTTGGATTTTGTGAATTGTGTTTGGGCTTTGAATTTGGGCTTTTTATTTAAAGGTTTTAATGGGGTAATAGTTTGTGGTTGGGGTATATCTGGAGTGCAGGGAGGGGTGTGATTACCAATCTGGCTCGGGTTTCCGGGTCGGGTTGTTGGGGCGGGTCGGGTTAGTGGGGTGGGTAGGGTTTCCGACGTGTTTTTAGGGTTGAGGGGTGTGGTTTCGACGGAGGAGGGTTGTAATTGGATGGGTAGAGGGGATGGGTAGGGGATCGATGTGGTTAGGGTGGGTGGTGCGGGTTAGGGTAACGGTGGTCGATTTAATGGGTAGGGTTTCGTCGTGTTTTTAGTAGGGTTTCGGATGCAGGTTGTTGGACGGGGTTGTGGAGGTTAGGGGTGGGGTAGATGGTAGGGGGTAGGGTAGTGATCTGGATCACGGGTCGGGTTAACGGGTCGGGTCGGGTCATAGTAATGGGTAGGGTTTTGGATTGGTTTTTAGGGGTTTTTGAGGTGGTGTTGGTGGAGGGGGGTGGGCCGACATGCGTTGTGAGCGTGGGTGGGGGTGGAGTGCAGCGGTGGGTGGGGAGAGGAATGGGGCGGGTCGGTCGTGGGTAGGGTTTCAGAAGTAGGGGTGGTAGGGGTTTGGGTAGAAGGTTTAGGGTTAGGGTTAGGTGGTATTGGGCTAGGGTTTAGTCTAGGGTTTGGCCCAAAGAATGGCGATTTTGGGCTAGAAGCGGTGGGTGTGACGGTGAGGGGTATGCAGGTGGGTGTGATGGGGTTCCGTGATCGGGTGGCGCCGTAGGTTTCAGAGGGTTTTCCGTGTAGTCAGAATTTCCGGCATCGGAATCAAATTTTTGGTTAGAATTTTTAGGGTTTTGCAACGGGGGGGTCAGATCCGTGGTGGTGGGGGTGGTTCCGACCGCCATTTTGGCCGGAATTTCTTCCCCCGATGCCAAAACAGTAGTAATTGAAGTTTTTTGGTTCGGATTTGAGATTTTTCTATTGTTTTTTCCGTTGACAACATGCCAACCGACGGATTTTGATGGTTTCGGATCTGAGACGGAATTTTTGTCATTAGAAGGAGGAGGGGTAGGGTTTTTAGATTTACCTTTTGCCTTAGTCGAATCCTCCATAGTTTCAATGCCATTGCCATCCTTCCTTGGTCTCAAATCCGGATTTAATTTCCAACATCCTTCAATATCATGTCCTTGTAATTTACAAGTAGTACAATACTTAGGAATGAAGTCAAACCTAATTTTTTGCACTTTTGTAAGAACAATTCCATTCTTTTTGAAAGATAATTGAATTTTTTGAGGGTGAACTTTAAGTAAATCCACTTCAACCTTCACCCTAGCACAACTTGGCCTTGTCATCTTCCTTGTAGCCGAATCTAGGGCAATGGGTTTCCCATTGCGCTTATCGTGAACAAGGCGATTGGCCATGAAAATTTGGAGGAAGATTTGGAAAAGAAATCCATCCCCAAGCAATATGTGACTCCTCCTCTGGATTAAAAGCAACATCCCAAATGAATGTTCTCATTAACAACATCTTATTATTCTCTTTAATCCAAAAACTAGGGCTTGACATCAAAATAGCATAATCTTCTTCGATTGAACACCGAATTAAAATATGGCGATTATACAACAACCCTATTGAAACCTCACCTTTAATCCATTGCTTAGAATTTCCTTCATGATAGATCAAAATTAGTCCAACCATTTGAAAACTTACCAATAACCGCAAGTTTCAAATCTTGTTCTTTAATCATCAAATCAATTTCATCCTCCTCAAACATGACCATAGGTTCACCATGAAGATAGGTGATAGGTTTTACGGGCACGGAAGTCGAGGAGGAAGGTAGGGTGATGACGGCGGCGTTAGGGTTTGACACCGCCGCCGCCACTGTTTCGCCGGAAACCGGGGGTGTGTGGGTCGATTTGAGGATTTCAGAAAAGGTGGGGGGGGTGGGAAATGGTGGTGGGGTGGTGGCCGACCACGAGGTGGTGGCGATGGCGTGGCGACGTGGTGGCCGGAAAACGTGAAGAGGGTGGCTAGGGTTTCGGCCGAAATTTAGGAGAGAGGGAGGAGCATTTTCGGCTAAGTAAAAATGTTGGCTTTATTTAGCCGTTGAGTGGTTAATTATTAGTCATTTTTAGCGCGTGGTCTCGGGTTCGAATCCTCCTTATCAGACCCCCTAGGCTGGACCTACGGAATCGCCTCCGCTTGTCCTACACGTTTGGAGGATTTTTTATGAGTAATTCCATCCGTGTTAGAGACTTAGGGTTAGCTACTCCCGTCACCCCTGCAGAATGGCAATTAATCTCACCTCTGCTGATATGGGGAATCGAACCCAAGACCTCCCACACATGGTATCCTTAGCCTAACCTTTGACCATTGGGCCAAATGCTGTTGGATTAAAATGTTGGCTTTATTTAGCCGTTGAGTGGTTAATTATTAGTCATTTTTAGCGCGTGGTCTCGGGTTCGAATCCTCCTTATCAAGACCCCATAGGCTGGACCTACGGAATCGCCCTCCGCTTGTCCCTACTCGTTTGGAGGATTTTTTATGAGTAATTCCATCCGTGTTAGAGGCTTAGGGTTAGCTACTCCCCTTGCCCCTGCAGAATGGCAATTAATCTCACATCTGCTGATATGGGGAATCGAACCCAAGACCTCCCACACAAGGTATCCTTAGCCTAACCTTTGACCATTGGGCCAAATGCTGTTGGATAAAATGTTGGCTTTATTTAGCCGTTGAGTGGTTAATTATTAGTCATTTTTAGCGCCTGGTCTCGGGTTCGAATCCTCCTATCAACAGACCCCTCCGGCTGGACTCTGGAATCGCCTCCGCTTGTCCTACTCGTTTGGAGGATTTTTATGAGTAATTCCATCCGTGTTAGAGGCTTAGGGTTAGCTACTCCTTGCCCTGCAGAATGGCAATTAATCTCCTCTGGCGATATGGGAATCGAACCCAAGACCTCCCACACAAGGTATCCTTAGCCTAACCTTTGACCATTGGGCCAAATGCTGTTGGATTAAAATGTTGGCTTTATTTAGCCGTTGAGTGGTTAATTATTTAGTCATTTTTAGCGCGTGGTCTCGGGTTCGAATCCTCCTTATCAGCGCACCCCCTACGGACTGGAATCGCCCTCGACGTCCCTACGTTTGGAGGATTTTTATGAGTAATTCCATCCGTGTTAGAGGCTTAAGGTTAGCTACTCCCTTCACTGAGAATGGCAATTAATCTCATCTGGCGATATGGGGAATCGAACCCAAGACCTCCCACACATGGTATCCTTAGCCTAACCTTTGACCATTGGGCCAAATGCTGTTGGATAAAAAAAAAAAAAAAAATTGGCTTTATTTAGCCGTTGAGTGGTTAATTATTTAGTCATTTTTAGCGCGTGGTCTCGGGTTCGAATCCTCCTTATCAACAGACCCCCGGCTGGACTGCACGGAATCGCCTCCGCTTGTCATCCTACGCGTTTGGAGGATTTTTATGAGTAATTCCATCCGTGTTAGAGGCTTAGGGTTAGCTACTCCTTCACTGAGAATGGCAATTAATCTCACTGGCGATATGGGAATCGAACCCAGACCTCCCACATGGTATCCTTAGCCTAACCTTTGACCATTGGGCCAAATCTTTGTTGGATAAAATGTTGGCTTTATTTAGCCGTTGAGTGGTTAATTATTAGTCATTTTTAGCGCGTGGTCTCGGGTTCGAATCCTCCTATCAGACCACTAGGCTGGACTACGGAATCGCCCTCGACATCCCTACGTTTGGAGGATTTTTCATGAGTAATTCCATCCGTGTTAGAGGCTTAGGGTTAGCTACTCCTTTACCCCTGCAGAATGGCAATTAATCTCACCTGGCGATATGGGAATCGAACCCAACACCTCCCACACATGGTATCCTTAGCCTAACCTTTGACCACTGGGCCAAATGCTGTTGGATTAAAATGTTGGCTTTATTTAGCCGTTGAGTGGTTAATTATTAGTCATTTTTAGCGCGTGGTCTCGGGTTCGAATCCTCCTTATCAGCGGACCCCTAGGCTGGACTACGGAATCGCCAGCTTGTCCTACTCGTTTGGAGGATTTTTTATGAGTAATTCCATCCGTGTTAGAGACTTAGGGTTAGCTACTCCCCTTGCCCCTGCAGAATGGCAATTAATCTCACCTCTGCTGATATGGGGAATCGAACCCAAGACCTCCCACACAAGGTATCCTTAGCCTAACCTTTGACCATTGGGCCAAATGCTGTTGGATAAAAAAAAAAATTGGCTTTATTTAGCCGTTGAGTGGTTAATTATTTAGTCATTTTTAGCGCGTGGTCTCGGGTTCGAATCCTCCTTATCAACAGACCCCCTAGGCTGGACTACGGAATCCTCCTTGACATCCCTACACGTTTGGAGGATTTTTATGAGTAATTCCATCCGTGTTAGAGGCTTAGGGTTAGCTACTCCTTCACCTGCGCAGAATGGCAATTAATCTCACCTGGCGATATGGGGAATCGAAACCAAGTCCTCCCACACATGGTATCCTTAGCCTAACCTTTGACCATTGGGCCAAATGCTGTTGGATAAAATGTTGGCTTTATTTAGCCGTTGAGTGGTTAATTATTTAGTCATTTTTAGCGCGTGGTCTCGGGTTCGAATCCTCCTTATCAATAGACCCTCGGCTGGACTGCGGAATCGCCTCGCTTGTCCCTGCACGTTTGGAGGATTTTTATGAGTAATTCCATCCGTGTTAGAGGCTTAGGGTTAGCTACTCCCTTCACCTGCGAATGGCAATTAATCTCACCTCTGCTGATATGGGGAATCGAACCCAAGACCTCCCACACATGGTATCCTTAGCCTAACCTTTGACCATTGAGCCAAATGCTGTTGGATTAAAATGTTGGCTTTATTTAGCCGTTGAGTGGTTAATTATTAGTCATTTTTAGCGCGTGGTCTCGGGTTCGAATCCTCCTTATCAACAGACCCCCCTCGGCTGGACTGCGGAATCGCCTCCGCTTGTCATCCTACTCGTTTGGAGGATTTTTATGAGTAATTCCATCCGTGTTAGAGGCTTAGGGTTAGCTACTCCTTGCCCCTGCAGAATGGCAATTAATCTCACTCTGTGATATGGGAATCGAACCCAAGACCTCCCACAAGGTATCCTTAGCCTAACCTTTGACCATTGGGCCAAATCTTTGTTGGATTAAAATGTTGGCTTTATTTAGCCGTTGAGTGGTTAATTATTTAGTCATTTTATTATGTGTTTCCATGGCTTGAAGGCCCCGAGTTAGTCGGCTTAACAATAGGCACCATAGACCCGGCCCATACCGTTTGGAGGTGATCGAACGATTCCTCTGGGCTTGGGCACATTAGAGTGTCCTTTAATCGGTGGGCCTCTAGGTATAGAGAATCCGTTTAGTGGCGGTACTCGGCGGCCCAACCCTTTTATTCGCCGCGGTTAGAGCGTTCGAATAAAATTGCAAGGAATTAATCTCACCTGGCATTAAGGGAATCGAACCGGTCTCCTCGCGAGGAGCATCTTAGCCTAACCTTTGACCATTGGGCCAAATGCTGTTGGATTAAATGTTGGCTTTATTTAGCCGTTGAGTGGTTAATTATTAGTCATTTTTAGCGCGTGGTCTCGGGTTCGAATCCTCCTTATCAACAGACCCCTCCGGCTGGACTCGGAATCGCCCTCGCTTGTCCCTACGTTTGGAGGATTTTTATGAGTAATTCCACGTGTTAGAGACTTAGGGTTAGCTACTCCCTTGCCCTGCAGAATGGCAATTAATCTCACCTCTGCTGATATGGGGAATCGAACCCTTGACCTCCCACATGGTATCCTTAGCCTAACCTTTGACCATTGGGCCAAATGCTGTTGGATGGGTTTAGGGTTTAGGGTTTAGGGTTTAGGGTTTAGGGTTTAGGGTTTAGGGTTTAGGGTTTAGGGTTTAGGGTTTAGGGTTTAGGGTTTAGGGTTTAGGGTTTAGGGTTAGGGTTTAGGGTTTAGGGTTTAGGGTTTAGGGTTTAGGGTTTAGGGTTTAGGTTTTTTTTTTTTTTTTAAGCAATCCCCGGACTCTCGGCCCGTGGTAATTTTATAAATATCAAAAGGAAATCTGAGGGCCGTAGGAAAAAATACATCGCTACCGCGAGAATGCAAAAAGAGGAAGAAGCGATAATCAAATAGCTATGATCACCGAGTTTATAACATACTCGATGATGATACTACAAATGCGGATACAAACAAAATGAAGATACAATGTAAGCCTAAAGCTATAAACTACCTCCAGACTTACAAAATCTTCAATCTGTGGTGTCTCATCTCTGTCATCCTCCAGGTACTCTAAAAATCTGATCATCTAGTAGTGGTCCTGGATCTGGATCTGGTAGTAATGGGTGAAGGTGCCCGACGTGAAATCTTGGAGCTCTATCTTGGAACCAATGGGCTGGAGTGGTGAGCCCGTGCATCTGTCATGGTCACAGTATCCGATCTAATTCCTCGATCATCATGTATTTGCCATTACCTGGCTGTCTCAAATTTGCTATCATCTGCTGCTCTGTACGGTGCTGAGTGTAGGGCTCGTGCGCCTGCAACCTGTACCTCTTCCTGTCAAGAGCCTCTCTAATGATATCCAAAGATGGGCCGTAGTTGTCCGCAACTGTACTACCTGCCTGTCTCTGACGCCACAACTGTGCCGTTCTCGCGTCCATAAAGGTCTTGATGAAATCTGTGCACTGTTCAGATAACTTCATTACCATTCTCAGACGAGGATCCTGAATATCCCTGTTCCTGACGGGGGCAACCCCATCCGATCCAATCGGAATAGCTGGTGTAACCTGTGGAATCTCATTCTTCTGAAGGACAACTTCATAAAGGATCGAATCTCGAAGTGCACTGCTACTGGTTTGTCAACCACTGTATCTCTATCATCATCAAACAAGTCAGCCATATCAACAAAATTATCATCAATGTCAACCATAGCTTCCTCGTTAACATCTACCTCTACCTCATCATCATCATCAGTAACAACAACCTCATTACCACAAATCCGCCTCACACTACCAGACGAGGGGATACTGGTACAAGCTTTGTTCATAGGAACAAAAATCTTGGCCAAAGAAGGTAGGTCAAGACTGATGTCTATCATGAAGGGGTCTGGTTGTCTGATGCATTTAGGAGCAGTAGGGGAAGAGGGTGCAGATGAAAAAATAGGACGCTTACCTTTGGAATTCCCAATATCCAGTGGGGATAATGGATGAGTAAGGGTCAGTGTGGGGGTGTGATGGAACGGGGGAGTGGGATCAGTAGTGGGAGAAGAGTCCGAGGGAGGTGAGGTTGTGGGATCTGGAGGTAGGTTCGGTGGAGGGTGTAGGTTGTGTGGGTGGGTGTGGTGTGGGGTTAGTGGCGTGGACGGGCTCAGGAAGAGGTGTAGGAGGTGTAGGCTGTGTGGGTGGGGTGTGGTTTGAGGAGGGTAGGGGGTGGTGGTATTGGACGGGCTTGGGATAAGAATTGGAAAATTCTAGGAATAGGGCATTAGGAGGATTGGTTAGGAGTAGGTGTGGGTCTTTGGTAGAATAGTGAATGGTATTTCTTTGGGTTGGGCTACAGAGAGGCTGTTTGTTTTGTTTGGATTTTGGTTATTGATAACTTTGGATTTTGGGTGGTTTTGATTCCAGTATTTTTGTTTTTGGTTTTTGGATTTGGGGAGCATTTTTCTTGCGTTTACCACAACCGCTTTTGCAGTCATTTGGATTTTGGGCTTTTCTATGGCTTGATTTGGATTTTTGGGTGGGTTTTTGTATTGTTTGTATTGTTTGGATTATCCGGGGATTTGGATTTGGATTTTGTGGGTTTTCTTTTGGAGGAGGAGGAGCGAGGATGGGTGTTTTCTTTGTCCTCGAAGGTCTCATGAAGGATTGAGTTTCCAACACCCATGCACATCATGTCCTTGAAGGAACAATTGGTGCAATACTTTGGGAGAAAGTCAAATGAATCTTGTAAGATTTCGTTTGAATTCCTTCCTCGAGCAATTTGGATTTGGATATTTTGGGGATGTTGACGCAACAAATCTAATTCGACCTTTACTTTAGCACAACTAGGCCGAGTCATATTTTTGTTCTTTTGCAACACAAATGGGTCTACCAATGAAGCAATAGGCAATAGGATAGACTCGTCAAAATAAGCAGTGGGAGGTTAGGGAATGAGACCAACCCAGCAATACTAGTTTCTTTTGTAGGTCAAATGAGACATCATATTTCATAGTGCGTAGTGGGTAAGATTCCTCTTATTTTTATGTCAAAGCTAGAAGAGATGGACATGGCGTATCATAATCTTCCTCGATGAGCATCGAATCGAATATGACGGCTAAGCAGATAACCAATTCTAGCATGGGCTTTCAATTTGATTGCTTAGGTAATTGATCCTTAGAAAATCTGTGGGCATACCATGACTAAATTTACCTAACGCCATTTCAAATCTTGACGCGCAATCAGCACCTCAACTTCAGATTTATGCAGTAATAATGTAGGTTCTCCGTGTAGGAAATTTACCTGTTTAGGTGCTAACGGAGGTGGAATTTGGCTTTTCTGTGTTGCAAAATTTCCGGTGATTGGAGTTGTTGCCCGGACTGCCCGTGCATACTGAGGAACATTTCCAGATGTTTGATCGGCTGCATTCTTGCCACCGCGTGAACCGCCATCACGCCATGCCGGACGCCGGAAAATTCCATTTTCATCTAATGTCAATGAATTGTTGCTTTGAGGGAGCATAAGAGGAGGAAAATCTGCTGAGATGGACTGAGCAACCTCACCTGGAGGCTGCCCAGTCGGCACTGCCGCCATGGCCGCCGGCAAGTCGCCGGAAAACATGGAAGAATTCAAAACCGACCAGTTGAGGATCGGAATTTAGTGAGAATCGTAGTGCTTGATGAGACGAACACAACGGTATAACACACCACCCTCGACAACACCTGAATCGATCAGAAATCCACGAAGAACAGTCGGGATTTTCGAGTTGGTGGTCCCGACGATCTGGGTTGAATTGAAGGTTGAGAGTGGGTGCAAAGTGTCGGGCTGAAGACTACGAAGCTACTGGTACCCCGCACGACCGACGACTGTACCTGTAGTCGCCGGAAAATTAGTGGCGGCGGCTAGGGTTTCGGAGGTTGAGATTCGAGTGATACGACGATTTAGTGAGAATCGAAGGTGGTGGTGGGTATAGGAATGACGGGGAGGAGAAGACGAATCTGATGGTACCACCCCCGACCGTCGACGTTGCCTGAAAAAGGGTTTAGGGTTTTTTTTTTTTTTTTTTTTTGATTAATCATCCAGGCACGTTGGCCCAGGTTTTTTATTAATAACAGAAATGAAAAAGGGGCCCAGAAGGGAGTACAGACTCAATCAGGACAAATCCTTTCACTCGCCTGCTAACCCTGTCTAGGCGAAGCATAGATCTATCCCGAATGTAAAAAGAAAGAAGAAGCTAAAATAAGATAAGCTATGATCATCATAGAGTTTATAATGCACTCTATGATGATGTTACAAAAGATGATACTAAGATAGAGTAGTAGTATAAGAACAAAGCTAGGAAATCTAAACTCTGAACTTATAAAATCTTCTAACCTATGTACCTTTTCCTCTTTGTCTTCTAGTAGTCCAAGATATAGAATCATTTCTTCTTTGATCTAGTTGTAACAGATAATGGGATTGTCGGTTTACTAGCTTCCTTCCGTTGACGTAGATTATGAGTTGATGAAGTCCCCGCTCCTTTCTTAGGTGGATCAGGTATTGCTGCCTCTAATCTACTCATCGCTGCATACCTATCTTCTGCGTCTGGAATGTCATGAAACATTTGACCAAGTGCAACCCGAAGATCCTCATCATCCAGAATATCGTCCTCTGAATCTCCAAAGAATGCAGTGGGCTTGGTAATGGTTCATAAAGTTCCATGGCCCAATCCCGTCTATCTTCTTTGGAGCAAATAATCATGTCGGAATTCCTTAAGACATCATCAAAATTTGTCATGCCATAGAATTCACCATCACTTTCCATTTCCTGATCAAAGGCTTCACGAAGTTCTGCAATCTCAGCTTTTGATAGCTTGTGTGAAGAATCCTGTGAAACATATCCAACTGTCTCACCCTCCTTCCTCCTGTCACTATCAGTACCCAAAGGGTTGGCAGTGGTAGTTTTATTGGAAGGAATGTCTGATGAGGTTTTATTCAATGTACAAGGTTGAGGAGGGAAAGAAAAGGCATTCTTAAGCCAATTTTGGGCTGAATGATTTTTATTGGTTGTGGGCATGGAATTAGTATTGGGTTTGGTATTTGATTTTGTTTGGGGTTGGGTAGTGGAGCCCGTATCCGACATAGAATTTGGGCTTGGATTATTTTGGACTTGTTGAATTTTGTTTGGGCTTTGAATTTGGGCCTTTTTATTTGGAGGTTTTAAAGGGGTAATGGTTTGTAATTGGGGGGGGATTTGTTGGATCTGGGGTGGTCTGTTTGGGTTTTGGGTAAGGTTGTCGCCTGTAACCGGGTCGGCCTGCCGGGAGTGGGTAGGTTTCAGAAGGTTTTTGCGTTTAGGGTGTGGTGTCGATGGAGGGGATAGGTGTCTAGGACTAGGGTACCAGCGGGTAGGGAAGTTGGGTAAGTTGGGTTAGGGTAGAATTCGACTTGGTTAATGGGTCGCCCGGGCCGGTGTTTGGTGGTTTCGGTTGGAGGTTTAGGGTTTGTTGTGGAAGTTTCGCGTGGGGGTGAATCTGGCAGTGGGTAGGGTATGGGTCTGGGTCAGTGGTTGGGTTAATGGGTCGGGTCAAAGGTTCGGCCGGGTCGTGGAATCGTCGGGTTTTGTCGAATATTTCGGTTTTTTCAGATCCGGAGGTTGTTCGGCGGGGTGGGGTTTAGGTGGTGGGGTAGATCCGGAAGGTGTGGGGTATCAACTGGGTTACGGTTGGGCAAATGGGTCGGGTGCCGACCTTTCGGGTAGGGTTTCAAAGGTTATTTTAGGGTTTTTGTTGGCGGTTTTTGCTGTGGGTGGTTGATCCAGAGGGGTGGGGGGGGTCGTGGGTTGATAGGTGGGTCCAGAGTGGGGTGGGTAGGTTGACTGGGTGTCGGGTCGGGTCATGGGTAGGGTTTGGTGAACCGGGTTGACGGCTAGGGTTTGGGAGGGTAGTTTAGGGTTTAGGTTAAGTGGTAATGGGCTAGGGTTTGGCCCAATGGCCCTGGCATTCTTGGGTTGATCTTTGGGGTACACGACGTGGGGTTGTTCGTGGGCTTGGCTAGGTTCCGTGATCGTGCCGGTAGGGTTCCGACTGTCAGGTGGTTTTTCGGCTAGGGTTCCGGCGCCGCCACTTGATTTTTGGCTCAAAGTTTGTGGATTTTTCGATGAGGGTGGTTGTTTCGACGATGGCATGGTGTTTCCGACCGCCATAGTGGCCGGAATACCTTCTAAATTCGCCGGAACGTTTTTTGAGGTTGTTTTTTGGTGTAGATTTGTGTTTTTTCTATTATTCTTTCCCGTCACAACTTTCCAACCATCAGAATTCTTCAATTTCGGATCTGAGATAGGATTTTTGGAGGAAGTAGGAGGAAGAGTAGGGTTTTGAGATTTACCTTTGTCAATAATCGCCGATTCCTCCATCAATTCATCACCTTTGACATCCTTCTTTGGTCTCAAATCCGGATTTAATTTCCAACATCCTTCAATATCATGTCCTTGTAGTTTACAAGTAGTACAATATTTAGGAATAAAATCAAACCTAATTTTTTGTACTTTTGTATGAACAATTCCATTTTTCTTGAATGAGATTTGAATATTTTGAGGATGAACTTTCAATAAATCCAATTCAACCTTTACCCTAGCACAACTGGGCCTTGTCTTCTTCCTTGTAGCCGAATCTAGGGCTATGGGTTTCCCCACCACCGTCGCCAACGTGAACAAGGCGTTTTGTCCATAGAAATTTGGTGATAGATTTGGAAAAGAAATCCATCCCCAAGCAATATTTGACTCCTCTTCCGGATTAAAATTAACATTCCAAATGAATGTTCTCATCAACAACATCTTATTTCTTTCTTTAATCCAAAAACTAGGGCTTGACATCAACATATCATAATCTTCTTCGATAGAACAACGAATTAGAATATGACGATTATGTAACAACCCTATATTAACCTCAGATTTTAATCCACATTGCTTAGGAATTTCCTTTCGCAAGAAATCAAAATCCGTCCAACCATTTGAAAACTTACCAACAACCGCAAGTTTCAAATTTTGTTGTTCTATCATTAAATCAATTTCATCCTCTTCAAACATAATAGTAGGTTCACCATGAAGGTAGGTGATAGGTTTAAGGGGTACGAATTTCGAGGAGGAGGGGAGAGGGGGACGGCGGAAATAGGGTTTACCGCCGCCACCGACGGATTCCGGGGGTGGGTAGATCTGACCATTTCTAGGAAGGTGGGGTGCGGAGGACGGGGTGATGGCCGACCACAGGAGGTGGCCGGCCGGTGGCCGTGTCGGCCATGGTGGCCGGAGGTGGGTGGCGGCGGTAATAGGGTTTTTCCGATTTTTTGAGGAGAGAGGGGAGAGCAAAATAAAATGTTAAAATGTTAAAAATGTTGGCTTTATTTAGCCGTTGAGTGGTTAATTATTAGTCATTTTTAGCGCGTGGTCTCGGGTTCGAATCCTCCTTATCAATGCACCCTCCTACCTGGACCTACTGGAATCGCCTCCGCTTGTCCCTACACGTTTGGAGGATTTTTTATGAGTAATTCCATCCGTGTTAGAGGCTTAGGGTTAGCTACTGACTTTGCCACTGCAGAATGACAATTAATCTCACCTCCGATATGGGAATCGAACCTCGACCTCCCACACATGGTATCCTTAGCCTAACCTTTGACCATTGGGCCAAATGCTGTTGGATAAAAAAATGTTGGCTTTATTTAGCCGTTGAGTGGTTAATTATTTAGTCATTTTTAGCGGGTGGTCTCGGGTTCGAATCCTCCTTATCAATGCACTTCTCCTACCGACCTACTAATCGCTCCGCTTGTCCCTACACGTTTGGAGGATTTTTATGAGTAATTCCATCCGTGTTAGAGGCTTAGGTTAGCTACTCCTTCACCCCGCAGAATGGCAATTAATCTCACCTCTGAGCATGGGAATCGAACCCAAGACCTCCCACACATGGTATCCTTAGCCTAACCTTTGACCATTGTGCCAAATGGGTTTTGATAATAATTTTTTGGCTTTATTTAGCCGTTGAGTGGTTAATTATTTAGTCTTTTTTAGCGCGTGGTCTCGGTTCGAATCCTCCTTATCAACACTTCTCCTACCGACCTACTAATCGCCTCCGCTTGTCCCTACACGTTTGGAGGATTTTTATGAGTAATTCCATCCGTGTTAGAGGCTTAGGGTTAGCTACTCCTTCACCCCCGCGAATGGCAATTAATCTCACCTGGCTTGATATGGGAATCGAACCCAAGACCTCCCACACATGGTATCCTTAGCCTAACCTTTGACCATTGGGCCAAATGTCGTTGGATAAAATGTTGGCTTTATTTAGCCGTTGAGTGGTTAATTATTAGTCATTTTTAGCGTGGTCTCTGGTTCGAATCCTCCTTATCAACGGACCCTCCTACCGACTCATTTAATCGCCTCCGCTTGTCCCTACACGTTTGGAGGATTTTTCATGAGTAATTCCATCCGTGTTAGAGACTTAGGGTTAGCTACTCCCTTCATCCCTGCAGAATGGCAATTAATCTCACCTCTGAGCATGGGAATCGAACCCAAGACCTCCCACACATGGTATCCTTAGCCTAACCTTTGACCATTGGGCCAAATGCTGTTGGATAAAATGTTGGCTTTATTTAGCCGTTGAGTGGTTAATTATTTAGTCATTTTTATTATGTGTTCCCATGTGGCAAGGCCCCGAGTTCGAGTCGCTTAACAATAGGCACCCTCCGCTTAGACAACCTACCCATACCGTTTGGAGGTCAGAACAAATCCTCGGGCTGGGCCTCGCTCCGAGTGTCCTTTTTAATCAGTGGGCCCCTCTTGTAGGTATAGAGGAATCCGTTTAGCTGACGCTGGTACTCGAAGCAGGGCCCAACCCCTTTTTATTCGCCCTTGGTCAAGAGCATTCGAATAAAATTGCAAGGAGGGGGTGCCTATTGTTAAGCCGACTCGAACTCAGGGCCTTCAAGCACATGGGGAACTTAGGGTTTAGGGTTTAGGGTTTAGGGTTTAGGGTTTAGGGTTTAGGGTTTAGGGTTTAGGGTTTAGGGTTTAGGGTTTAGGGTTTAGGGTTTAGGGTTTAGGGTTTTTTTTTTTTTTTTTTTTTGAATAATCATCCAGGCACGTAGGCCCAGGTTTTTTATTAATAACAGAAAAGTAAATGGGGCCCAGAAGGGAAATACAAACTAATAAAGGGATATTCCTTTACTTCGCCTGCTAGTCCTATCCAGGCAAAGCTAATGTCTATCCCGAATGTAAGAAGAAAGAAGATGCCAAGATCAAGTAAGCTATGATCATCATAGAGTTTATAATGCACTCTATGATGATATTACAAATGATGATACTAAGGTAGAGTAGTAATATAAGAACAAAGCTAGGAAATCTAAACTCTGAACTTATAAAATCTTCTAGCCTATGTACCTTTTCCTGCTTGTCTTCTAGTAGTCCGTGATATAGAATCATTTCTTCTTTGATCTAGTTGTAACAGACAATGGGATTGTTGGTTTACTAGCTTCCTTCCTTTGGCGTAAATTATGAGTTGATGAAGTCCCTGCTCCTTTCTTTGGTGGACTGGGTATTGCTGCCTCTAATCTCTTCATCTCTTCAAACATGTTTTCAGGGTCAGGGACTCCATGAAACATGTGTCCAAGTGCTATCTGAAGCTCTTCATCATCTAGAATGTCGTCCTCTGAATCTCCATCAACAGCTAGTGGGCTTGGTTCTGGTTCAAACATTTCCATGGCCCATTCCTGTCTATCTTCTTCTGAGGGGACAAACATCTCCAAATTTTCCTGTACAGTCATGTGTGCATTTCTACTGCTTAGGGTGTCCTTTAAAACATCCTCAAACTTTGTCATACGACAGAAGTCACCTTCCAATTCCATTTCCTTATCAAAAGCCTCCCGAAGTAATGCTATGTCTGATTCTGACCACTTGTGCTCATAATCATTATTAGACTCTTCTCCTTCCGTATCACACCACTTCCTCCTTATACTATCGGTCAAAAGTTTTGGAAGTGGTAGGGTTATTAAGGTATATCGATGAAGATTTATTTAGAGTACAAGGTTGTGGAGGAAAGAGAAGGCATTTTTAAGCCAATTTTGGGCTTGATTTTTGAGGTAGTGGGCTTTGAATTAGATTTAGGTTTATTGGTTGATGTTATTTGAGGATGGGTAGTGGAGCCCGATTCAAATAGAATTTGGGCTTGAATTGTCTTGGATTTTTGGATGGTATTTGGGCTTGATTTGGGCTTTTTTATTTAAAGGTTTCAAAGGGGTAATTGTTTGTGGTTTGGGGGATTTCTTTGGTGCAGGGTGAAGTGCTTTTGGTTCTTGGGCCGGGTTTCCGTTGGGTTTCCGGCCTGCCTGTCATGTGGTTTAGGTTTAGGGTTTAGGGTTTAGGGTTTAGGGTTTAGGGTTTAGGGTTTAGGGTTTAGGGTTTAGGGTTTAGGGTTTAGGGTTTAGGGTTTAGGGTTTAGGGTTTAGGGTTTAGGGTTTAGGGTTTTTTTTTTTTTTTTGAGTAATCATCCAGGCACGTAGGCCCAGGTTTTTATTAATAACAGAATAAAAAGGGCCCAGAAGGGAGTTACAAACTAATAAAGGGATAGCCCTTTACTTCGCCTGCTAGTCCTGACTAGGCGAAGTATTAGTCTATCCCGAATGTAAAAAGAAGGAAGAAGCTAAAATGAGATAAGCTATGATCATCATAGAGTTTATAATGCACTCTATGATGATGTTACAGATGATAATACTAAGATAGAGTAATAATATAAGAACAAAGCTAGGAAATCTAAACTCTGAACTTATAAAATCTTCTAACCCAAGTACCTTCTCCTCCTTGTCTTCTTGTAGTCCATGGTATAGAATCATTTCTTCTTTGACCTAGTGGTAACTGACAATGGAATAGTCGGCTTACTAGCTTCCTTTCGTTGGCGAAGATTATGTGTTGATGAAGTCCCCGCTCCTTTCTTAGGTGGACTGGGTATTGCTGCCTCTAATCTTTTCATCTCTTCAAACATATTTTCAGGATCAGGGACACCATGAAACATGTGTCCAAGTGCTATCTGAAGCTCCTCGTCATCTAGAATGTCGCCCTTCAATCTCCATCAACAGCTGGCTTGGTTCTGGTTCAAACATTTCCAAGGCCCATTCCTGTCTATCTTCTTCTGAGGGGACAAACATCTCCAAATATTCCTGTACAGTCATATGTGCATTTCTACTACTTAGGGTGTCCTTTAAGACATCCTCAAACTTTGTCATACGACAGAAGTCACCTTCCAATTCCATTTCCTTATCAAAGGCCTCCCGAAGTAATGCTATGTCTGATTCTGACCACTTGTGCTCATAATCATTATTAGATTCTTCTCCTTCCGTATCACACCACTTCGTCCTTACACTATCAGTATCAAAGGTTTTGGAAGTGGTAGGATTATTGGAAGGAATTTCTGATGAGGATTTATTCAAAGTACAAGGTTGTGGAGGGAATGAAAAAGCATTTTTAAGCCAGTTTTGGGCTGAGGGGTTTTTTGTGTTTGTGGGTTTTGAATTGGTTGTGGGCTTTGTATTTGATGTTGTTTGAGGATGGGTAGTGGAGCCCGTATCCGAAATAGAAGTTGGACTTGGATTTTCTTGGATTTTTTGAAGTGTGTTTGGGCTTTGGTTTTGGGCCTTTTTATTTAGTGGTTTTAAGGGGGTAATGGTTTGAGGTTGTGGGGGCTTTGGAGTGCAGGGGAAGTCTGTTTTAGTTGTCGGGTTTGGTATTCGGGTTCGGTTTCCGGGTCGGGTCGTGCTGGTGGTGGGTTTCCGGGTTTTTAGGTTTTGGTGGGGTGATTTCAATGCGGGGGTGGGATTGGTGTCGCCCACGGCCGAGAGGTAGGTATATGGGCCACCGGGTGTAGGGTTAGCTGAATTGGAGCGGTCGATGGTCGCCTGGTCACCAACCTAGGGATTCGATGTGTTTAGGAGGGGTTTTGATCCGGTGGTATGACGGCGAGGGGTCCGTGGGTGGGGTTGGTTCGAGGGGGTGGGGTTGTTCTGGGTCATGGGTTGTAAAGTGGGTCGGGTCAGTGGGTCGGGTCGGGTCAATGATGCGGGTAGGGTTTTAGAGGGTTGTTTAGGTTTTGGAGGTGGTTTCGACTGCGGTGGTGACAGGGGCGGGGGTATGTGGGAGGGTGGGTGGAAGGGGTGGGGGTGAGATCCGGTCGTGGGTCGGGTCGTGGTAGGGTTTGAAGTGGCGGGTTGGCTAGGGTTTGGGAGGGTAGTTTAGGGTTTGGGCTTAGTGGATTAGGGTTAGGTTAGCCCGTGAGCCTCGCGCCGTTAGGGTTAGGGGTTGTGATGGCTGGGGGTGTAGATGTGGTGGGTCGGAGGTGGTGTTCCGTCAGGTGGCCGTAGGTTCCGGTGTGGGGTATTCCGGGGTTTCTACGCCACTAATTTTTTGGTTCGGATTTTCAGAATTTTTTGATGGTAGGGTCTGTTTGGACGTGGAAGTGGTGGTTCCGACCACCTTAATGGCCGGAATTTTTTCCCCCGTCGACGAAACAAAAGGAAAAGATGAATTTTGATTTAAAATTGGATTTTTCCTAATTTTCTTTCCCGTGACTACTTGCCAGCCGTCGGGTATGTTGGATTTCGGATCTGGGGTGTTTTTGGCGGAGGAAGGAGGAGGAGTAGGGTTTAGAGTATTACCTTTTTCCATGGCCGCCGGATTTTCCACAGATTCATTGCCATTGTCAATCTTCTTTGGCCTCAAATCTGGATTTATTTTCCAACACCCTTCAATGTCATGTCCTTGAAGTTTGCAATTATTACAAAACTTTGGCAAGAAATCAAACCTAATTTTTTGCCATTTTGTATGAACAATACCATTCTTCTTGAACGAAATTTGAATCTTTTGAGGGTGAGATTTTAACAAATCAACCTCAACCTTAACCCTAGCACAACTAGGCCTTGTTTTATTCCTTGTGGCCGAATCAATAGCAATAGGTTTCCCCACCGCCGCCGCAAGAGAGAACAAGGCCGAATGGCCATAGAAATTCGGAGAAAGGTTAGGAAAAGAAATCCAACCCCAAGCAATGTTTGACTCCTCTTCTGGATTAAATGCAACATCCCAAATGAATGTTCTCATCAATAACATCTTATTATTTTCTTTAATCCAAAAACTAGGGCTTGACATCAAGGTGTCATAATCTTCTTCAATTGAACACCGAATAAGAATATGACGATTATACAACAAACCTATTTTAACCTCAGCCTTCAATCCACATTGTTTAGGAATTTCCTTCCTTAATAGATCAAAATCTGTCCAACCATTTGAAAACTTGCCAATAACTGCAAGTTTCAAACCTTGTTCTTGAATCATGGTTTCAATTTCTTCCTCCTCAAACATAACCATAGGTTCACCATGAAGATAGGTGATAGGTTTTAGTGGCACGAGATTCGAGGAGGGAAGGAGGCGGCGAATTAGGGTTTACCGCCGCCGCCGCCACTGTTGTGAAAAATTCCGGGGGGGTGGGGGTAGATCTGACCATGTCGGAGAAGGTGGGGGGGTGAGGAGTGGTGGGGGGGTGGTGGCCGACCACAGGAGGTGGCCGGCCAGTGGCCACGTCGGCCATGGTGGCCGGAAAAGGTGGCGGCGTTGGCTAGGGTTTTTCCGTCGAAAAGAGGAGAGAGGAGAGAGCAAAATAAAAATTTAAATGTTGGCTTTATTTTAAAAATGTTGGCTTTATTTAGCCGTTGAGTGGTTAATTATTTAGTCATTTTTAGCGCGTGGTCTCGGGTTCGAATCCTCCTTATCAACAGACCCCCCCTCCGGCCTGGACCTACTAATCGCCTCCGCTTGTCCCTACACGTTTGGAGGATTTTTATGAGTAATTCCATCCGTGTTAGAGACTTAGGGTTAGCTACTCTTTGCCCCGCAGAATGACAATTAATCTCACCTCTGCTGATATGGGGAATCGAACCCTTGACCTCCCACACATGGTATCCTTAGCCTAACCTTTGACCATTGGGCCAAATGCTGTTGGATAAAAATGTTGGCTTTATTTAGCCGTTGAGTGGTTAATTATTTAGTCATTTTTAGCGCGTGGTCTCGGGTTCGAATCCTCCTTATCAGCACCCTCCTACCGACCTACGGAATCGCCTCCGCTTGTCCCTACACGTTTGGAGGATTTTTATGAGTAATTCCATCCGTGTTAGAGGCTTAGGGTTAGCTACTCCTTCACCCTCGCAGAATGGCAATTAATCTCACCTCCGAGCATGGGAATCGAACCCAAGACCTCCCACACATGGTATCCTTAGCCTAACCTTTGACCATTGGGCCAAATGCTGTTGGATAAAATGTTGGCTTTATTTAGCCGTTGAGGGGTTCATTATTTAGGAATTTTATTTTCCTACGGCTTGAAGGCCCCGAGTTCGAGTCGCTTAACAATAGGCACCCTCCGCTAGACAACCGGCCCATACCGTTTGGAGGCTGTACCTGAACCAATTCCTCGCTGGGCTTGGGCTCGCTCGAGTGTCCTTTTAATCGGTGGGCCCTCAGTAGGTATAGAGGAATCCGCTTAGCCGACTGGTACTGGCAGGCTCAACCCCTTTTATTCGCCTTGGTCAAGAGCATTCGAATAAAATTGCAAGGAATTAATCTCACCGCTGTCATGGGAATCGAACCCACGCCTCTCGCATGAGGAGCATCCTTAGCCTAACCTTTGACCATTGGGCCAAATGTTGTTGGATTAAAATGTTGGCTTTATTTAGCCGTTGAGTGGTTAATTATTAGTCATTTTTAGCGCGTGGTCTCGGGTTCGAATCCTCCTTATCAACAGACCCACCCTCCGGCCTGGACCTACGGAATCGCCCTCCGCTTGTCCCTACACGTTTGGAGGATTTTTCCTGAGTACTGCCATCCGTGTTAGAGTCTTAGGTTAGCTACTACCTTCACCCCTGAATGGCAATTAATCTCACCTCGCCGATATGGGGAATCGAACCCAAGACCTCCCACACATGGTATCCTTAGCCTAACCTTTGACCATTGGGCCAAATGCTGTTGGATAAAATGTTGGCTTTATTTAGCCGTTGAGTGGTTAATTATTTAGTCATTTTTAGCGCGTGGTCTCGCGTTCGAATCCTCCTTATCAATGCACTTCTCCTACCGACCTACTAATCGCCTCCGCTTGTCCCTACACGTTTGGAGGATTTTTATGAGTAATTCCATCCGTGTTAGAGACTTAGGTTAGCTACTCCTTTGCCCTCGCGAATGACAATTAATCTCACTCTGAGCATGGGAATCGAACTCGACCTCCACACATGGTATCCTTTGCCTAACTTTTGACCATTGGGCCAAATGCTGTTGGATAAAATGTTGGCTTTATTTAGCCGTTGAGTGGTTAATTATTAGTCATTTTTAGCGCGTGGTCTCGGGTTCGAATCCTCCTTATCAATGCACTCTCCTACCGACCTACTGGAATCGCCTCCGCTTGTCCCTACTGCTTGGAGGATTTTTATGAGTAATTCCATCCGTGTTAGAGGCTTAGGTTAGCTACTCCTTGCCCCCGAGAATGACAATTAATCTCACCTCTGCTGATATGGGGAATCGAACCCAAGACCTCCCACACAAGGTATCCTTAGCCTAACCTTTGACCATTGGGCCAAATGCTGTTGGATTAAATGTTGGCTTTATTTAGCCGTTGAGTGGTTAATTATTAGTCATTTTTAGCGCGTGGTCTCGGTTCGAATCCTCCTTATCAACAGACTCCTACGCTGGACCTACTAATCGCCTCCGCTTGTCCCTACACGTGCGGAGGATTTTACCTGAGTAATTCCATCTGTGTTAGAGGCTTAGTGTTAGCTACTACCTTCACACAATCACACTTGCATTGTATCTCACCTCTGCTGATATGGGGAATCGAACCCAAGACCTCCCACACATGGTATCCTTAGCCTAACCTTTGACCATTGGGCCAAATGCTGTTGGATGGGTTTAGGGTTTAGGGTTTAGGGTTTAGGGTTTAGGGTTTTTTTTTTTTTTTTTTTTTAGATAATCCACTAGGCTTGTGGGCCTAGGTTATTTTATATATCAAAAGGAAAGTACATGGCCCCGTAGGGAAATACATCGCTTATCCAGGAGTGCAAGAAAGAAGAAGCGATAATCAAAGCAATGATCATCACCGAGTTTATAACATACTCGATGATGATACTACAAATGCGATACAAACAAAATGAAGATACAATGTAAGCCTAAAGCTATAAGCTACCTCGCATACAAAGTCTTCAACTGATGTCTCATCTCTGTCATCCCCAAATACTCTAAAAATCTGATCATGTAAAAGGAGTCCGGGTCCGGATGGATCCGGATCTAGTAGTGATGGATGAGGTTGCCCATGTAATCCTCGGAGCAAGATTCGTATTGGAATCAATGGGTTGGTCCGCCGAGCTAGCAATGCATCTGTCATGGCTCGAGTGTCCGATCTAACTTCAGTATCCATCTTCATGTATTTATCATTGCTGGTTGTGTCATATCTGCTATAACTGTTGCTCTGGCGATGAAGAGTAGGTGATGTGCTCGCAACCTGCATCGCTCCCGTGAAGAGCCTCGAATGATATCCAAAGATGGGCCATAGTTGTTCGCGTCTGTCACAACTCGCTGCTTCGACGCCACAACCGTGCCTTTCGCATCCATGAATATGTTGATAAAATCGCACCGCTTAGCTTCATCACCATTCGCAGACCTCCGATCCCGAATATCCTCGCTCTAATAGGAATAGCCCTATCCAAACCAATCGGAACTTGGTGTAACTGGGATCTCCTTACCCTCGAGTATTATGCCCATAAAAGGATCCAATCCTCTATAGCAAAAGGCGATACCTCGTGAGTGAAGTCTCTTATAGCTGGTTTGTCAACCATCGTATCCCTATCCTCATCAAACAAGTCACCATGTCAACAAAATTATCATCTTCACAACCATGTATTCTCATGGTATCAACCTCCACCTCAATATCATCATTATCGAATAACAAGCTCATTACCACAAATTCTCCCACACTACGAAGAGGGAATGCTAGTACAAGCTTGGTTCAACGGCACAAAATTCTTGGCTAGTGAAGGTAGCTCAAGATTAATGCCAATCAAGAATGGGTCCCACGAAGGATACATTTGGTGAGGTAGGGATGATGGTGCGAGGAGAATATAGCTTAGCTTTGGCTTTCCCAATATCCAGGGATCTGGGTGAGTAAGGGTGAGTGGAGGAAGGGTGTAGTATCCGGAGGAAGGGTAGGTTCAGGTGGGTGGGATGGGTTCGGGTGGAATAAGGGTGTGACGTCGGGTGAGGATAGGTGTGGAGTGGTCTCTGGTGGGTTTGGCTCAATAGGAGGGGAGGGTGGAGGTATCGGTGGGGTTTGAGTTGTGGTAAGTGGTCAGGTTATAGTAGGGAGGCCGGGATAGGTAAGGCGTAGGAGGTGCTAGCAATGGTGGGAAGGGATTGTGCCATGAATTGAAAAGGAGGGTGTTTTGTTGATGGATTTGAGTAGGTGTGGGCGGGTAATGGATTGGGGTGATTGTAATTTAGGGGGTGTGCTATAGAGACTTGTGTGTTTTTGTTTGAGGTTGTTTTTGATTAACTTTAGATATTCAATGGATTTGATTCCGATTTTTGGTTTTTGGCTTTTGGACTTGTGGAGTATTTTTCTTTCGTTTTTTACTAGCAACTGTTTGCCAGTCATTTGGATTTTTGGGGGCTTCTTTGGCTTGAATTGTAGTTTTGGGGGTTTCTTTGGCTGGATTTGAATTTTTGGGTGGATTGTTTGTTTTGTTTGGATTATTTAGGGGATTTGGATTTTGTGGGTTGTCTTTTGGAGGTGGGGGAGCAGGATGGGTATTTTCTTTGTCCTTCGAAGGTCTCATCTCAGGATTGAGTTTCCAACACCCGTGCACATCATGTCCTTGAAGGGAACAATTAGTGCAATACTTTGGGAGAAAGTCAAACTGAATCTTGTAAGAGTTTGTTTGAATTCCTCCTTCCGTAGCAATTTGAATTTGGATATTTTTGGGATGTTGACGCAACAAATCTAGTTCGACCTTAACCTTAGCACAACTAGGACGGGTCATATTTTTGGTGGCCGCATCAACACAAATGGGTCTACCCACGAAGCAATAGACAGGATAGACTCATCAAAGTAGCAGTGGAAGGTTAGAATGAAACCCAAGCCCAAGCTATACTAGTTTCTTTTGTAGGTCAAAGGAAACATCATATTTCATAGTGCGAAAGGATATGATTCCTCTTGTCTTTAATATCAAAGTGGAAGAGATGGACATAAGCGTATCATAATCTTCTTCAATGGAGCATCGAATCAGAATATGACGGCTAAACAAATAACCAATTCTAACTTGGGCTTTCGGTTCAATGTTTAGGTAATTCACCTCAGAAATCTATGTTAGGCATGCCATGACTAAATTTACCTATCACCGCCATTTCAAGTCTTGACGCGCAATTAGCACATCAATTTCACTCAAGCAATAATGTAGTTCACCGTAAATAATTTACTTGCAAAGCAACGAGGTGGTTTTTGATTCGAGCTTTGTTGGGACGTGATGCATTGTTGGAGATGATGATTGTAGAACATGAGCAACCGAATTCGGTGTTTAGGACCGGTCAATTATCACAAAGCGGCACCACCGCTGTACCGCCACTGTTTGGCGTTGATGTTCGCCGGAAAATACCATTTTGATCCAAAGTCAATGAATTGTTGCATTGGGGTGTCATTAGTGGTGGAAAATCAGAAGAAATGGACTGGGCAACCTCAACAGGTGCGCGGTGCCACATCGCCGCCATTGACGCCGCCAACTCGCCGGAAAATATGGCAGATCTGAAAAGTGGAGAGTTGAGGTTCGGAATTTAGTGGGTATTGTAGATCTTGATGAGACGAACACAATGGTACCACACACCACCCTCGACGTTACCTGAAACGACCGGAAAATGGCCAAGAACAGTCGGAAAAAATGACTTGGTCGTCCCGTCGATCTGGGTTGAATTGAAGGTTGAGGGTGGGTGCAAAAGGACGGGCTGAAGACGACGAAGCTGCTGGTACAACCCACTACCGTCGACTGTACCTGTAGTCGCCGGAAAATTAGTGGCGGCGGCTAGGGTTTCGGGGGTTGAGATCGAGTGATTCAACTATTTAGTGAGAATCGAAGGTGGTGGTGGGTATAGGAATGACGGGGAGGAGAAGACGAATCTGATGGTGCTACCCCCGACCGTCGATGTTGCCTGAGGTCGCCGGAAAATCGAAAAAACGATCGGAAAACTGGGAGTTTTTCGATCTGATTTTCCCGGCGTTTTAGGGATAGTCGACGTTAATGGTGGGTATGGGAATGACGGGGGCCTCGAGACGAAGCTTTTGGTGGGGGTGTCGCGCAGATGCTCGAATCGCCGGAAGTTGAAACACCGCCGGTGTTATCGCTCACGCAGCGCGCATCGCTCACGCATCTGCAGCGAGCAAAAAAAAAAAAAAAAAAAACAAAAAAAATGGCAACAGACCCCCCCTCCGGCCTGGACCTACGGAATCGCCCTCCGCTTGTCCCTACACGTTTGGAGGATTTTTCATGAGTAATTCCATCCGTGTTAGAGGCTTAGGGTTAGCTACTCCCTTCACCCCTGCAGAATGGCAATTAATCTCACCTGGCGATATGGGAATCGAACCCAAGACCTCCCACACGTGGTATCCTTAGCCTAACCTTTGACCATTGGGCCAAATCTTTGTTGGATTAAAATGTTGGCTTTATTTAGCCGTTG
This sequence comes from Przewalskia tangutica, assembly GCA_029844215.1. Taxonomy (NCBI): domain Eukaryota; kingdom Viridiplantae; phylum Streptophyta; class Magnoliopsida; order Solanales; family Solanaceae; genus Przewalskia; species Przewalskia tangutica. Next base: position 143,248 of record JAQGDG010000204.1, on the reverse strand, counting down.
AGTGGTTAATTATTAGTCATTTTAGCGCGTGGTCTCGGTTCGAATCCTCCTTATCAATGCACTCTCCTACTGGAAAATGTTGGCTTTATTTAGCCGCTGAGTGGTTAATTATTAGTCATTTTAGCGCGTGGTCTCGGTTCGAATCCTCCTTATCAGCACTTCTCCTACCTGGACCTACGGAATCGCCTCCGCTTGTCCCTACACGTTTGGAGGATTTTTATGAGTAATTCCATCCGTGTTAGAGACTTAGGTTAGCTACTCCCTTTGCCCCGCAATGGCAATTAATCTCACCTGGCTGATATGGGAATCAACCCTTGACCTCCCACACATGGTATCCTTAGCCTAACCTTTGACCATTGGGCCAAATCTTTGTTGGATAAATTGTTGGCTTTATTTAGCCGTTGAGTGGTTAATTATTAGTCATTTTTAGCGTGGTCTCGGTTCGAATCCTCCTTATCAGCACTCCGCCGACCTACTAATCGCCTCCGCTTGTCCCTACTGTTTGGAGGATTTTTATGAGTAATTCCATCCGTGTTAGAGGCTTGGGTTAGCTACTCCTGCCCTGCAGAATGGCAATTAATCTCACCTCTGCTGATATGGGGAATCGAACCCAAGACCTCCCACACAAGGTATCCTTAGCCTAACCTTTGACCATTGGGCCAAATGCTGTTGGATTAAATTGTTGGCTTTATTTAGCCGTTGAGTGGTTAATTATTAGTCATTTTCGCGCGTGGTCTCGGGTTCGAATCCTCCTTATCAATGCACCCTCCTACCGACCTACTGGAATCGCTCCGCTTGTCCCTACTCGTTTGGAGGATTTTTTATGAGTAATTCCATCCGTGTTAGAGGCTTAGGGTTAGCTACTCCTGCCCCTGCAGAATGGCAATTAATCTCACCTCAGCTGATATGGGGAATCGAACCCAAGACCTCCCACACAAGGTATCCTTAGCCTAACCTTTGACCATTGGGCCAAATGCTGTTGGATCACAAAAGTTGGGTGTGTTTAGCCGTTGAGTGTTTCTTTATTTGTCATTTTTAGCGTGGTCTCGGGTTCGAATCCTCCTTATCACTGCACCCTCCTACGACCTACTAATCGCCTCCGCTTGTCCCTACACGTTTGAGGATTTTTATGAGTAATTCCATCCGTGTTAGAGACTTAGGTTAGCTACTCCTTGCCCTCGCAGAATGGCAATTAATCTCACCTGGCCGATATGGGAATCGAACCTCGACCTCCCACATGGTATCCTTAGCTAACCTTGACCATTGGGTCAAATCTCATTGGATGGGTTTAGGTTTAGGGTTTAGGGTTTAGGGTTTAGGGTTTAGGGTTTAGGGTTTAGGGTTTAGGGTTTGGGTTTAAGGTTTAGGGTTTAGGGTTTGGGTTTAGGGTTTGTGGTTTGGGTTTAGGGTTTAGGTTTAGGGTTTAGGTTTAGGGTTTGTGGTTTAGGGTTTAGGGTTTAGGTTTGTGGGTTTAGGGTTTAGGTTTAGGGTTTAGGGTTTAGGTTTTTTTTTTTTTTTTTTTGAATAATCATCCAGCACGTAGCCTGTGTTTTTATTAATAACGAAAAGAAATGGGCCCAGAGGAAATACAAACAAGTAAAGAGATAGCCCTTTACTTCACCGCTATTCTATCTAGGCAAGCATAGTCTATCCCGAATGTAAAAAGAAGGACGAAGCCAAGATAAGATAAGCTATGATCATCATAGAGTTTATAATGCACTCTATACTGATGTTACAAATGATGATACTAAGGTAGAGTAATAATACAAGCACAAAGCTAGAAGCTCTAAACTCTGTATTTATAAAATCTTCAATCCCAAGTACCTTGTCCTCCTCTTCATCTAATAATCCCTGATATAAAATCATTTTTTCTTTGATCTTGTGGTTACTGCCAATGGGATTGTCGGCTTTCTAACTTGTTTGCCTTGCCGTTGTTGCTGTGCTGTTGAAGACTCAGCTTCTGTGTTAGCTCTGGGTATTGCTTCCTCGATACTCCTCATCTCAGCAAATATATCCGCTGCATCAGGGACTCCCTGAAACATATGACCAAGTGCTATTTGAAGCTCCTCATCATCAAGTATATCTTCTTCCACACCTTCATCAATAGCAAGCGGTCTTGGTTCAGGTTCATACGGTTCCATGGCCCAATCCTGTCTATCTTCTGTGGAGGAAATAATCATGTCGGAATTCCTTAAGACATCATCAAAATTTGTCATACCATAGAATTCACCATCACTTTCCATTTCCTGATCAAAGGCTTCACGAAGTTCTGCAATCTCAGCTTTTGATAGCTTGTGTGAAGAATCCTGTGAAACATATCCATCTCTCTCACCCCGCTTCCTCCTGTCACTATCAGTACCCAAAGATTTGGCAGTGGTAGTCTTATTGGAAGGAATGTCTGATGAGGCTTTATTTAATGTACAGGGTTGAGGAGGAAAGGAAAAGGCATTTTTAAGCCAATTTTGGGCCGAGGGGTTCTTAGAGGTTGTGGGCTTTGAAGTAGTTTTGGGCTTGGTGGTTGATTTTGTTTGATGTTGGGTTGTGGAGCCCGTATCCGAAACTGAATTTGGACTTGAATTTTCTTGGGTTGTTTTAAAAGAGGTTGGGCTTTGGGGTTGGGCCGTTATGGGAGATGGGTCACGGGTTTCCGAGGGGGGGTGGGCCACGGGTTTAGTTTTTATAGGGTTGTATGGTTCGGGTTGAGGGGGTTCGTGGGAAGTAGAGGGGTTGGGTTTAGTGGGTTGCTGGGTCGGGTTAGGAAGCTTGCAGGGTCGGGTTTTGGGGTTGGGACGGGTCGGGGCGGAGGAATGGTGCAAAGTTTAGGGTTTAAAGGGTAGTTCTGGGTTGGGGTTGGTCATTTGGGTGGGGTGGGGAGGAGTGGTGTCTGGGCGGGGTACCGGGGGTCGGGTAGTGGGGTTAAATGGGTCAGGGTAGGGGCTGAGTTGGATCGGGTCAGTGGGTCGGGTCGGGTTAGATTGATGGGTAGGGTTTCGACGTTAATTTTGGGTGGGGTTTCGGACCTGGGGGGTGGGTCAAGGGGGGTAGGTAGGATAGGGGATGGAGTGCAGCGGGGTGGGGTGGTGCAGGTCATGGGTCGGGTTAATGGGTCGGGTCGGGTCAACGATGCGGGTAGGGTTTTTGATGGGTTTTTATGGTTTTTTGAGGTGATGGCGGCTGTAGGGGGTAGAACGAGGGGGTGAAGTGCGTGGGATGGGGATGGAGTGCAGCGGGGTGGGTGTGGGAGTGCAGGTCATGGGTCGGGTCTCGGGTAGGGTTTCAGTTGGCGGGTTGGCGGCTAGGGTTTGGGGGGGTGGATTAGGGTTTGGGCTTAGTGGTTTAGGGTTAGGGTTAGGCCCAGCAGCAAAGGCGGCTGCTGGGCTAGGGTTCGGTGGTGTGTCGGTGGTGGGTGGGGGAGTGGTATGGGCTGCGGGTCGGGTCGTGGGTAGGGTTTCCGAAGTAGGAGTGGCGGCTAGGGTTTGGGTAGATGGTTTAGGGTTTTGGGTAGGCTGATTAGGGTTAGGGTTGGGCCCATCAGCCATGGCGGCTGCTGGGCTAGGGTTTTGGGAGGGGTCGACGGGAGGTGATCCGGGGGTGTCGGTAGTGTTCCAAGTAGGGTGGCCGAGGTAGTAGATTCACCTAGTCGGCGCTGAAATTTTTTTGGCTAGAATTTTTAGGGTTTTGCAACGGGCCGATCCTTTGGGGTAGATTCACCACACCATTTTGGCCTGGGAATTGCTCTTTTCAAAAAAACATGGGTATTGACGTTTTGGATTGGAATGGTGATTTTCTCTTGTTTTGTGCCGTGACAACGTGCGATCCAAATTTTTATGATTGTTTCGGAGCTGAGATTGAAATTTTGTCTTTAGAAGGAGGAGGGATATGGTTTTGAGATTTACCTTTTGCCTTGGCCGAATCCTCCATAGTTTCAATGTCATTGTCATCCTTCTTTGGTCTCAAATCCGGATTTAATTTCCAACAGCCTTCAATATCATGTCCTTGTAATTTACAAGTAGTACAATACTTAGGAATGAAGTCAAACCTAATTTTTTGCACTTTTGTAAGAACAATTCCATTTTCTTGAAAGATAATTGAATTTTTGAGGTGAACTTTTAGCAAATCCACTTCAACCTTCACCTAGCACAACAGCCTAGTCATCTTCCTTGTAGCGAATCTAGGGCAATGGGTTTCCCACCGCCGCCATCGTGAACAAGGCCGATTGGCCATGAAAATTTGGAGGAAGATTTGGAAAAGAAATCCATCCCCAAGCAAAATGTGACTCCTCCTCTGGATTAAAAGCAACATCCCAAATGAATGTTCTCATTAACAACATCTTATTATTCTCCTTTATCCAAAAACTAGGGCTTGACATCAAAATAGCATAATCTTCTTCGATTGAACACCGAATTAGAATATGGCGATTATACAACAACCCTATTGTAACCTCTGCCTTTAATCCACATTGCTTAGGAATTTCCTTATGATAGATCAAAATTAGTCCAACCATTTGAAAACTTACCAATAACCGCAAGTTTCAAATCTTGTTCTTGAATCATCAAATCAATTTCATCCTCCTCAAACATAACCATAGGTTCACCATGAAGATAGGTGATAGGTTTTAGGGGCACGGAAGTCGAGGAGGGGTTGAGGGGGGTGACGACGGCGGAAAAAGAGGGTACCGCCGCCGCCACTGTTTTGGACAAATCCGGGGGGGTGGGGTTAGATTTGACCATTTCTAAGAAGGTGGGGGGGTGTGGAATGGCGTGGGGGTGGTGGCCGACCACAGGAGGTGGTCGGCCGGTGGCCGTGACGGCCATGGTGGCCGGAAAACGAGAAGGGGGGTGGCTAGGGTTTCGGCCGAAATTAGGAGAGAGGGAGGAGCATTTTCGGCTAAGTCTAAAAATGTTGGCTTTAAAATAAAATGTTTAAAAATGTTGGCTTTATTTAGCCGTTGAGTGGTTAATTATTAGTCATTTTTAGCGCGTGGTCTCGGGTTCGAATCCTCCTTATCAACAGACCCCCTAGGCTGGACTGCGGAATCGCCCTCCGCTTGTCCCTACACGTTTGGAGGATTTTTTATGAGTAATTCCATCCGTGTTAGAGACTTAGGGTTAGCTACTCCCTTTGCCCCTGCAGAATGGCAATTAATCTCACCTCTGCTGATATGGGGAATCGAACCCTTAACCTCCCACACATGGTATCCTTAGCCTAACCTTTGACCATTGAGCCAAATGCTGTTGGATTTTTAAATGTTGGCTTTATTTAGCCGTTGAGTGGTTAATTATTAGTCATTTTTAGCGCGTGGTCTCGGGTTCGAATCCTCCTTATCAACAGACCCCTCCGACTGGACTGCGGAATCGCCCTCGCTTGTCCTACACGTTTGGAGGATTTTTATGAGTAATTCCATCCGTGTTAGAGACTTAGGGTTAGCTACTCCTTCATCCTGCGAGAATGGCAATTAATCTCACCTCTGGCGATATGGGAATCGAACCCAAGACCTCCCACATGGTATCCTTAGCCTAACCTTTGACCATTGGGCCAAATCTTTGTTGGATAAAATGTTGGCTTTATTTAGCCGTTGAGTGGTTAATTATTAGTCATTTTTAGCGCGTGGTCTCGGGTTCGAATCCTCCTTATCAACAGACCTCCGGCTGGACTGCGGAATCGCCTCGCTTGTCCTACTCGTTTGGAGGATTTTTATGAGTAATTCCATCCGTGTTAGAGGCTTAGGGTTAGCTACTCCTTGCCCCTGCGAATGGCAATTAATCTCACTCTGGCGATATGGGAATCGAACCCAGACCTCCCACACAATGTATCCTTAGCCTAACCTTTGACCATTGGGCCAAATGCTGTTTGGATAAAAATGTTGGCTTTATTTAGCCGTTGAGTGGTTAATTATTAGTCATTTTTAGCGCGTGGTCTCGGGTTCGAATCCTCCTTATCAACAGACCCTCCTAGGCTGGACTACGGAATCGCCCTCGACATCCCTACTCGTTTGGTGGATTTTTATGAGTAATTCCATCCGTGTTAGAGGCTTAGGGTTAGCTACTCCTTGCCCTGAGAATGGCAATTAATCTCACCTCTGGCGATATGGGAATCGAACCCAAGACCTCCCACAAGGTATCCTTAGCCTAACCTTTGACCATTGGGCCAAATCTTTGTTGGATAAAAATGTTGGCTTTATTTAGCCGTTGAGTGGTTAATTATTAGTCATTTTTAGCGCGTGGTCTCGGGTTGAATCCTCCTTATCAACAGACCCCCTCCGCTGGACTACGGAATCGCCTCCGCTTGTCCATACTCGTTTGGAGGATTTTTTATGAGTAATTCCATCCGTGTTAGAGGCTTAGGGTTAGCTACTCCCCTTCCCCCTGCAGAATGGCAAATAATCACACCTCTGCTGATATGGGGAATCGAACCCAAGACATCCCACACAAGGTATCCTTAGCCTAACCTTTGACCATTGGGCCAAATCTTTGTTGGATTAAAATGTTGGCTTTATTTAGCCGTTGAGTGGTTAATTATTAGTCATTTTTAGCGCGTGGTCTCGGGTTCGAATCCTCCTTATCAACAGACCCCCCCTCCGGCCTGGACCTACGGAATCGCCCTCCGCTTGTCCCTACACGTTTGGAGGATTTTTCATGAGTAATTCCATCCGTGTTAGAGGCTTAGGGTTAGCTACTCCCTTCACCCCTGCAGAATGGCAATTAATCTCACCTCTGCTGATATGGGGAATCGAACCCAAGACCTCCCACATGGTATCCTTAGCCTAACCTTTGACCATTGGGCCAAATGCTGTTGGATGGGTTTAGGGTTTAGGGTTTAGGGTTTAGGGTTTAGGGTTTAGGGTTTAGGGTTTAGGGTTTAGGGTTTAGGGTTTAGGGTTTAGGGTTTAGGGTTTTTTTTTTTTTTTTTTTTTTTTTTTGAGTAATCATCCAGGCACGTTGGCGAGTTTTTATTAATAGAAATAAAGAGGGCCAGAAGGAATTACAAACTAATAAAGGAGGTGAACCTTTACTTTCTTAGTCTGCTGGCGAAGCATAGGTCTATCCCGAATGTAAAAAGAAAGAAGAAGCTAAAATAAGATAGGCTATGATCATCATAGAGTTTATAATGCACTCTATGATGATGTTACAAAAGATGATACTAAGATAGAGTAGTAGTATAAGAACAAAGCTAGGAAATCTAAACTCTGAACTTATAAAATCTTCTAACCTATGTATCTTTTCCTCTTTGTCTTCTAGTAGTCCATGGTATTGAATCATTTCTTCTTTGATCTAGTTGTAACAGACAATGGAATTGTCAGTTTGCTAGCTTCCTTCCGTTGACGTAGATTATGTGTTGATGAAGTCCCCGCTCCTTTCTTAGGTGGATCAGGTATTGCTGCCTCTAATCTACTCATCGCTGCATACCTATCTTCTGCGTCTGGAATGTCATGAAACATTTGACCAAGTTCATACAGTAGATCCTCATCATCCAGAATATCGTCCTCTGAATCTCCATCAACAGCAAGTGGGCTTGGTACTGGTTCATACGGTTCCATGGCCCAATCCCGTCTATCTTCTTTGGAAATAATCATGTCGGAATTCCTTAAGACATCTTCAAAATTTGTCATGCCATAGAATTCACCATCACTTTCCATTTCTGATCAAAGGCTTCACGGTTCGCAATTTGACTTTTGATAGCTTGTGTGAAGAATCCGTGAAACATATCCAATTGTCTCACCCTCCTTCCTCCCACTACTCGATTGCCCAAAGGGTTGGCATTGGTAGTTTTATTGGAAGGAATGTCGATGAGGTTTTATTCAATGTCTGAGGTTGAGGAGGAAGGAAAAGGCATTCTTAAGCCAATTTTGGTGAATGATTTTTATTGGTTGTGGGCTTGGAATTAGTATTGGGTTTGGTAGTTGATTTTGTATGGGGTTGGGTAGTGGAGCAGTATCAGGCATAGAGTTTGGGGTTGTGTTATTTGGGATTTTTTGATTTGTTTTTGGGCTTTGTTTTTGGGCCTTTTTATTTGGAGGTTTTAAAGGGGTAATGGTTTGTAATTGGGGGGGAATTTGTTGGATCTGGGGTTGGGGGGTATGTTTGGGTTTTTGGGTCTGGATGTCGGGTCGGGTAACTGGGTCGGGTCGGGTCGGGTTGGTGGGTAGGGTTTCCGTAGGTTTATTACGTTTTAGGGGTGTGGTGTCGACGGAGGGGGGGGGTGATAGGTGTCTAGGACTTGGGTACCAGGGGGGGTAGGGTAGTTGGGTAAGTTGGGTAAGGGTCGGGGCAGAATTTGTCCGGGTTAATGGGTCGGGTCGGGTCAGGATTCCGGGTCGGGTTATGGCGGTAATTTCTGTAGTGTTATCGGATCTGTGGGGTTGGTCGAGGTGGTCAGGGGGTGGGGGGGTAGATCTGGTAGGGGGTTGGGTAGTGATCCGGATCACGGGTGGTCCGTGGGTCGGGTCGGGTCGGATGGCCTGTCGGGTCGAGTAATGGATAGGGTTTGGATGGGTTTTAGGATTTTTGAGGTGGTTTTGGTTGAGGGGGGTGGGCCGATGTGGGTGATGGGTAACGTGGGTAGGGGGGTGGGTCTGGCAGTGGGAGGGTGAGTGGTATGGGCTGCGGGTCGGGTCGTGGGTAGGGTTTCCGAGGTAGGAGTGGCGGCTAGGGTTTGGGTAGATGGTTTAGGGTTTTGGGTAGGCGGTTTAGGGTTAGGGTTGGGCCCATCAGCCATGGCGGCTGCTGGGCTAGGGTTTTGGGAGGGGTAGACGGGGGGGAGGTGATCCGGGGTGTGGTAGGGTTCCGTGATCGGGTGTATGCCGTAGGGTTCCGAAGGGTATTTCCGGCGCCGTCACATTTTCCGGCGTCGGAAATATTTTTTTGGCTAGAATTTTTAGGGTTTTGCAACGAAGTCGGATCCGAGTCTTTGGGGTGGTTCCGACCACCATTTTGGCCGGAATTGCTCCCTGATTCTCCAAAACAGTGGGTATTGACGTTTTTTGGATTGGAATGGTGATTTTTCTATTGTTTTTTGCCGTGACAACTTGCCATCCAAATTTATTTGATGGTTTCGGATCTGAGACAGAAAATTTGTCTTTAGAAGGAGGAGGGATATGGTTTTGAGATTTACCTTTTGCCTTGGCCGAATCCTCCATAGTTTCAATGTCATTGTCATCCTTCTTTGGTCTCAAATCCGGATTTAATTTCCAACAGCCTTCAATATCATGTCCTTGTAATTTACAAGTAGTACAATACTTAGGAATGAAGTCAAACCTAATTTTTTGCACTTTTGTAAGAACAATTCCATTCTTCTTGAAAGATAATTGAATTTTTTGAGGGTGAACTTTTAGCAAATCCACTTCAACCTTCACCTAGCACAACTTGGCCTAGTCATCTTCCTATGGCGAATCTAGGGCAATGGGTTTCCCCACCGCCGCCGCCATCGTGAACAAGGCCGATTGGCCATGAAAATTTGGAGGAAGATTTGGAAAAGAAATCCATCCCCAAGCAATATGTGACTCCTCCTCAGGATTAAAAGCAACATCCCAAATGAATGTTCTCATTAACAACATCTTATTATTCTCCTTTATCCAAAAACTAGGGCTTGACATCAAAATAGCATAATCTTCTTCGATTGAACACCGAATTAGAATATGGCGATTATACAACAACCCTATTGTAACCTCTGCCTTTAATCCACATTGCTTAGGAATTTCCTTCCGCAATAGATCAAAATTAGTCCAACCATTTGAAAACTTACCAATAACCGCAAGTTTCAAATCTTGTTCTTGAATCATCAAATCAATTTCATCCTCCTCAAACATAACCATAGGTTCACCATGAAGATAGGTGATAGGTTTTAGGGGCACGGAAGTCGAGGAGGGGTTGAGGGGGGTGACGACGGCGGAAAAAGAGGGTACCGCCGCCGCCACTGTTTTGGACAAATCCGGGGGGGTGGGGTTAGATTTGACCATTTCTAAGAAGGTGGGGGGGTGTGGAATGGCGGGGGGGTGGTGGCCGACCACAGGAGGTGGTCGGCCGGTGGCCGTGACGGCCATGGTGGCCGGAAAACGAGAAGGGGGGTGGCTAGGGTTTCGGCCGAAATTAGGAGAGAGGGAGGAGCATTTTCGGCTAAGTCTTAAAAATCAAAAATTAAATGTTGGCTTTATTTAGCCGTTGAGTGGTTAATTATTAGTCATTTTTTAGCGCGTGGTCTCGGGTTCGAATCCTCCTTATCAACAGACCCCTCCTGCCGACCTACTAATCGCCTCGCTTGTCCCTACTCGTGTGGAGGATTTTTTATGAGTAATTTCATCCGTGTTAGAGGCTTAGGGTTAGCTACTCCCCTTGCCCCTGCAGAATGGCAATTAATCTCACTCTGGCGATATGGGAATCGAACCCAAGACCTCCCACAAGTATCCTTAGCCTAACCTTTGACCATTGGGCCAAATGCTGTTGGATAAAATGTTGGCTTTATTTAGCCGTTGAGTGGTTAATTATTAGTCATTTTTAGCGCGTGGTCTCGGGTTCGAATCCTCCTTATCAATGCACCCCATAGGCTGGACTACGGAATCGCCTCCGACTTGTCCTACGTTTGGAGGATTTTTTATGAGTAATTCCATCCGTGTTAGAGACTTAGGGTTAGCTACTCCCTTCATCCCTGCAGAATGGCAATTAATCTCACCTCTGCTGATATGGGGAATCGAACCCAAGACCTCCCACACATGGTATCCTTAGCCTAACCTTTGACCATTGGGCCAAATGCTGTTGGATGGGTTTAGGGTTTAGGGTTTAGGGTTTAGGGTTTAGGGTTTAGGGTTTAGGGTTTAGGGTTTAGGGTTTAGGGTTTAGGGTTTAGGGTTTAGGGTTTAGGGTTTAGGGTTTAGGGTTTAGGGTTTAGGGTTTAGGGTTTTTTTTTTTTTTTTTTTTTTTGAGTAATCATCCAGGCACGTTGGCCCAGGTTTTTATTAATAACAGAAAAGTAAATGGGGCCCAGAAGGGAAATACAAACTAATAAAGGGATATTCCTTTACTTCGCCTGCTAGTCCTATCAAGGCGAAGCTAAAGTCTATCCCGAATGTAAGAAGAAAGAAGATGCCAAGATCAAGTAAGCTATGATCATCATAGAGTTTATAATGCACTCTATGATGATATTACAAATGATGATACTAAGGTAGAGTAGTAATATAAGAACAAAGCTAGGAAATCTAAACTCTGAACTTATAAAATCTTCTAGCCTATGTACCTTTTCCTGCTTGTCTTCTAGTAGTCCGTGATATAGAATCATTTCTTCTTTGATCTAGTTATGTGACAATGGGATTGTTGGTTTACTAGCTTCCTTAGTTGGCGTAAATTATGAGTTGATGAAGTCCTCCTCCTTTCTTAGGTGGATCGGTATTGCCTCTAATCTCTTCATCTCTTCAAACATGTTTTTGGTCGTGACACCATGAAACATGTGTCCAATGCTATCTCAAGTTCTTCATCATCTAGAATGTCGCCCTGAATCTCCTTCAACAATAGTGGGCTTGGTTCTGGTTCAAACATTTCCATGGCCCATTCCTGTCTATCTTCTTCTGAGGGAACAAACATCTCCAAATATTCTGCATACCATGTGCATTTCTACCGCTAGGGTGTCCTTTAAGACATCCTCAAACTTTGTCATCTGACGAAGTCACCTTCCAATTCCATTTCCTTATCAAAGGCCTCCCGAAGTAATGCTATGTCTGATTCTGACCACTTGTGCTCATAATCATTATTAGACTCTTCTCCTTCCGTATCACACCACTTCCTCCTTATACTATCAGTCTCAAAAGTTTTGGAAGTGGTAGGGTTATTGGAAGGAATTTCTGATGAGGATTTATTCAAAGTACAAGGTTGTGGAGGGAATGAAAAAGCATTTTTAAGCCAGTTTTGGGCTGAGGGGTTTTTAGTGTTTGTGGGTTTTGGATTAGTTATGGGCTTTGTATTTGATGTTGTTTGAGGATGGGTAGTGGAGCCCGTATCCGAAATAGAATTTGGACTTGGATTTTCTTGGATTTTTTGAAGTGTGTTTGGGCTTTGGGTTTGGGCCTTTTTATTTTGTGGTTTTAAGGGGGTAATGGTTTGAGGTTGTGGGGGGGTTTGCTGGGTCTGGGGGTGGGGGGTCTGGTTTTTGTTTCGGGTTGTGTTTCCGGGTCGGGTTGCCGGGTCGGGTCGGGTCGGTGGGTTGGGCCGGGTTTCCGTGGGTATTTTAGGGTTATGGAGGGTAGTTTCGACGGAGGGGGGTGGGGATTGGTGTCTGGCCCATGGCCGAGAGGGGGGGTAGGGTAGGTGGGCCACTGGGTGTAGGGTTGGGGCAGAATTGGAGCGGGTCAGTGGGTCGGGTCGGGTCAACACATCGGGTAGGGTTTCGATGTGTTTAAAAGTGGGGATTTCGGGTCTTGTGGTATGGACGAGGGGGGGAGGGGGGTCTGTTGGTGGGTGGGTGGTTCTGGAAGGGGGTGGGGTATTGTTCTGGGTCACGGGTTGTAAAGTGGGTCGGGTCAGTGGGTCGGGTCGGGTCGATGAGGCGGGTAGGGTTTTAGTAAGTTGTTTAGGGTTTTGGTGGTTTCGCCAGGGGTGTTGGGGCGAGGCGGGGTTTGTGAGAGGGGGGGTGGGTACGTTAGGGGGTGGGGGTGAGATCTGGGTCGTGGGTCGGGTCGTGGGTAGGGTTTCCGTCAAAGGTGTGACGGCTAGGGTTTGGGGGGGACGATTAGGGTTAGGGTTTTTGTGTAATGGGCTAGGGTTTCTGCTAGGGTTTGGCCCAGCAGCATTGGCGGCTGCTGGGCTAGGGTTAGGGGGTGGTACGACGGCGGGGTGGGGTTCAGGCTGGTCGGGGGTAGGGTTCCGGCGGTCAGTGGCGCCGGTAGGTTTCGATCGTCGGTGTGGCCGCGCCCGTGGTTTCCGACGGGGGGAATGATTTTTTGGGCTGATTTTTGTGGATTTTTCGGTGGGGGGTTCTGTTTTGTCGAGGTGGAGGTGGTTCCGACCACCATAGTGGCCGGAAAACCTTCCCCAATCGTCGAAACAGTGGTTTGAGGTGGAATTTGATTTGGATTTGTTATTTTTCTATTCTTTTTTCCGGTGACAACTTGCCAACCATCAACCTTCTTGTTATTTGGATCTGGCAGGGGTGGTTTGACGGTAGAAGAAGAAGGAGTAGGGTTTTGAAGATTACCTTTTTCCTTGACTGTCGAATCCTCGCCATAATTCTCCTTCCTTGGTCTAAGATCCGGATTAATTTTCCAACATCCATCAATATCATGTCCTTGTAGTTTACAAGTATTACAATATTTAGGAATGAAATCAAACCTAATTTTTTGCAATTTTGTATGAACTACACCATTCTTTTTGAAAGAAATTTGGATTTTTTGAGGATGAACTTTTAGCAAATCCACTTCAACCTTAACCCTAGCACAACTTGGCCTTGTCTTCTTCAAAGTGGCCGAATCTAGGGTTAATGGTTTCCCCACCACCGCCGCCAACGTGAACAAGGCCGAATGGCCAAAGAAATTTGGTGGAAGATTTGGAAATGAGATCCATCCCCAAGCAATATTTGACTCCTCTTCAGGATTAAAATTAACATTCCAAATGAATGTTCTCATCAACAACATTTTATTCTTCTCCTTAATCCAAAAACTAGGGCTTGACATTAAGATGTCATAATCTTCTTCAATTGAACACCGAATAAGAATATGACGATTATGTAACAACCCTATAGTAACCTCAGATTTTAATCCACATTGCTTAGGAATTTCCTTTCGCAAGAAATCAAAATCCGTCCAACCATTTGAAAACTTACCAATGACCGCAAGTTTCAAATTTTGTTCTTCAATCATAAAATCAATTTCATCCTCCTCAAACATCACCATAGGTTCACCATGAAGGTAGGTGATAGGCTTAAGGGGCACGGATTTCGAGGAGAGGGGTAGAGGGACGACGGCGGCATTAGGGTTTTCCGCCGCCGCCGCCACTGTCTTGGGGTAAACCGAGGGGGTGGGGGTAGTTTTAAGCATTTCTGAAAAGGTGGGGGGGGACACGGTGACGGGAGGGTGGTGGCCGACCACAGGAGGTGGCCGGCCAGTGGCCGCCATGGCCATGGTGGCCGGAAAACGTGAAGGGTTAGGGGTAGGGTTTTTCCGTCGAAAGTTAGGAGAGAGGAGAGAGCGTTTTTTTTAAAATGTTTAAAATGTTGGCTTTATTTAGCCGTTGAGTGGTTAATTATTTAGTCATTTTTAGCGCGTGGTCTCGGGTTCGAATCCTCCTTATCAATGCACTTCCCCACTGGACTGCGGAATCGCCTCCGCTTGTCCCTACACGTTTGGAGGATTTTTATGAGTAATTCCATCCGTGTTAGAGGCTTAGGGTTAGCTACTCCTTCACCCGCAGAATGGCAATTAATCTCACCTGCGAGCATGGGAATCGAACCCAAGACCTCCCACACATGGTATCCTTAGCCTAACCTTTGACCATTGGGCCAAATGCTGTTGGATTAAATGTTGGCTTTTATTTAGCCGTTGAGTGGTTAATTATTAGTCATTTTTAGCGTGTGGTCTCGGGTTCGAATCCTCCTTATCAACAGACCTCCTACCTCGGACTACGGAATCGCTCCGCTTGTCCCTACGTTTGGAGGATTTTTATGAGTAATTCCATCCGTGTTAGAGGCTTAGGGTTAGCTACTCCCTTGCCCCGCAGAATGGCAATTAATCTCACCTCTGCGATATGGGAATCGAACCCACGACCTCCCACCCACGTTATCCTTAGCCTACCCTTTGACCATCACAAATGTGTTGGATGGGTTTAGGATGAGGGTTTAGGGTTTAGGGTTTAGGGTTTAGGGTTTAGTGTTTAGGGTTTAGGGTTTAGGGTTTAGGGTTTAGGGTTTAGGGTTTTTTTTTTTTTTTTTGAATAATCATCCAGGCACGTTGGCCCAGGTTTTTTATTAATAACACAAAAGAAAAGGGGCCCAGAGGAAATACAAACAAGTAAAGAGATAGCCCTTTACTTCACTCGCTATTCCTATCTAGCGAAGCATAGGTCTATCCCGAATGTAAAAAGAAGGACGAAGCCAAGATAAGATAGCTATGATCATCATAGAGTTTATAATGCACTCTATAATGATGTTACAAATGATGATACTAAGGTAGAGTAATAATACAAGACAAAGCTAGAAGCTCTAAACTCAGATTTATAAAATCTTCAATCCCAAGTACCTTGTCCTCCTCTTCATCTAATAATCTCTGATATAAAATCATTTTTTCTTTGATCTTGTGGTTACTGCCAATGGGATTGTCGGCTTTC
Organism: Przewalskia tangutica; assembly: GCA_029844215.1. NCBI lineage: Eukaryota > Viridiplantae > Streptophyta > Magnoliopsida > Solanales > Solanaceae > Przewalskia > Przewalskia tangutica. Next base: position 127,949 of record JAQGDG010000204.1, on the reverse strand, counting down.
TAACTTGTTTGCCTTGCTGTCATTGTTGCCGTGTTGCCAAGACTCACCGTGTTAGCCTCGGGTATTGCTTCCTCGATACTCTCATCTCAAGAAATATATCCACGATCGTGACTCTCAAACACGTGACCAAGTGCTATTCAAGCTCCTCATCATCAAGTATATCTTCTTCCACACCTTCATCAATAGCAAGCCTCTGGTTCAGTTCAGACGGCCCATGGCCCAATCCCGCCTATCTTCTGTGGAGGAAATAATCATGTCGAATTCCTTAAGACATCTTCAAAATTTGTCATACCATAGAATTCACCATCACTTTCCATTTCGATCAAAGGCTTCACGGTTCTCGCAACTTCACTTTTGATAGCTTATGTGAAGAATCGTGAAACATATCCATCTCTCTCACCCCGCTCTCCGTCACTATCGCACTCCAAAGATTTGAAGCAAGTCTTATTGGAAGGAATGTCCGAGGAGGTTTTATTCAAAGGTACAAGGTTGAGGGAAGGAAAAGGCATTCTTAAGCCAATTTTGAGCACTGGGTTCTGTGAGGTCGTGGGCTTAGAATTAGTAGTGGGCTCGTGGTAGATTTTATTTGGGGTCGAGTAGTGAGCCCGTGTCCAAATGTAGTTTGGACTTGAATTTTCGACTTGTCTTAAGAGTGATTGGGCTTTGGGATCAGTGGATTGGTAATTTTGATTAGTGGTTTCCTGCTTAGGTTTGTGGTTTAGGTTTAGGTTTAGTGGTTTAGGGTTTAGGTTTAGGTTTAGGTTTGTGGTTTAGGTTTAGGGTTTGTGGTTTAGGGTTTAGGTTTAGGTTTAGTGGTTTGGGTTTAGGTTTGTGGTTTGTGGTTTAGTGTTTAGGTTTAGGTTTAGTGGTTTAGGGTTTAGTGGTTTGTGGTTTGTGGTTTAGGTTTAGGTTTAGGTTTGGTTTAGGGTTTGTGGTTTAGGTTTAGGTTTGTGTGGTTTCAGGCTGGGGTTTGTGGTTTGTGGTTTGGGGCGGGGCCCTGGGGCCTGGGGTCTGTGGCTCGGCTGGGGTGGTCAGGGCCTGGGGTCTGGGGCCTGGGTCAGGGGTCTGGGGTCTGGGGTCTGGGGGTCTGGGGTCTGGGCCTGGGTCTGGGTCTGGGTCTGGGGTCTGGGGTCTGGGGTCTGGGGTCTGGGGTTTGGGGTTTGGGGCTCAGTGGCCTAGGTTTAGTGGCCCAGTGGCCCAGGTTTGTGGAGGTTTAGTGGTTTAGTGGCCCAGGTTTAGTGGTTTGTGGTTCAGGCCCAGTGGCCCAGGTTTGTGGTTTAGGTGTTTAGTGGTTTAGGGTTTGTGGTTTAGGCCCAGTGTTTAGGTTTAGTGGTTTAGGCCCAGGTTTGTGGTTTGTGGTTTGTGGAGTGGCCCAGGTTTGTGGAGGTTTGGTGGTTTAGTGGTTTAGGTTTGTGGTTTGTGGTTTGTGGTTTAGGTTTGTGTGGCCCAGTGGTTTGTGGTTTAGGTTTGTGGTTTAGGTTTAGGTTTAGTGGTTTGTGGTTTAGGGTTTGTGGTTTAGGTTTGTGGTTTAGGTTTTTTTTTTTTTTTTTTTTAGTGTAATCATCCGTGCTTGTTGCCTGTGTTATTTTATTAATAACAGAATGAAACAGTGCCCAAAAGGGAATACAGACTTTATCGTGATATGTCCTATCTCGCCGCTAACCCTATCTAGCGTAAGCTTAGGTCTATCCCGAATGTAAAAAGCAAGGAAGATGCTAAGATCGATAGCATGATCATCATAGAGTTTATAATGCACTCTATGATGATATTACAATTGATGATACTAAGGTAGAGTAATAATATAATCACAAAGTTAGAACTCTAAACTCAGACTTATAAAATCTTCAAACCCAAGTACCTTGTCCTCCTCGCCATCTAATAATCCTCGTATGTAATCATTTCTTCTTTGATCTCAGGGTTACCGCCAAACGGGATTGTCGGTTTTTTAGCTTGTTTACTCGCTGCACAAGAAGACTCAACTTCTATTCTAGCCTCGGGTATTGCTTCCTCAATTCTTTTCATCTCAAAGAAACATATCCACAGATCGTGGACGCTCAAACACGTGACCAAGTGCTATCCAAGCTCCTCATCATCAAGTATATCTTCTTCCATACCTTCATCAATAGCAAGTGGTCTTGGTTCAGTTCATACGGCCCATGATCCAATCCCGCCTATCTTCCGTGAGGCAATGATCATGTCGGAATTCCTAAGACATCTTCAAAATCGTCATACCATAGAATTCACCATCACTTTCCATTTCTCGATCAAAGGCTTCACGGTTCTCGCAATCTCACCTTTTGATAGCTTCAGCGAAGAACCCCGTGAAACATATCCATCTGTCTCACCCCACTTCCTCCCGTCACTATCGCACTCCAACTGAACGGGCAGCAGTAGTTTTATCAAGGAATGTCCGATGAGGATTTATTCAATGTACAAGGTCATGAGGAAGGAAAAGGCATTCTTAAGCCAATTTCGGGGGCGGTTCTTTGTGCTCAGGCTTTGAAGTACTTTTGGGCTCGTGATTGATTTTGTTTGAGGTCGAGTAGCGAGCCCGTGATCCAAACTGAAATCGACTTGAATTTTCGGGTTGTTTAAAAGTTGGTCGGCTGGTCACGATCAAAGCGTCACTTTCTCGGCGCTGGTCACGTTTAGGATATATAGGTTTAGCTGGTATGGGTCAGTACGCGGGAATAGATGGGGTAATTTTAAATGGTCACGGGCCTGTTAGGGTGATTGGCCTGCTTGTGTCTGGCCTGCCTGGCATCGGGTATCATGGCGGGCTTAGGTTTTTTGGGGTAGTTTGATGCGGGAAGAGGTTGTGGGGAGCGGCGTTCAGGATCGGGTACCGCGGGTAGGTAGTCGAGTTAAACGGGTCGCAGTGGTCGAGCCGATCGGCCAACGGCTCGCCCGTTAAATCGCTGGGTGGTTTCACGAGAATTTTCGCGGTTTCGATCCGGGGCGGCCGGGGTAGGTAGGATAGGGGACGGTCCGCGCGGGGTGGTCCGGTGGCCGCTGGGTCGTTAATGGGTCGCCTGGTCAACGCCATGTAGGGTTTTTGGCGGGTTTTTAGGTTTTTTGAGCGCGCGCTGCAGGGGTAACGGCGCGGGGTACGCGGGTCGGGACGGGTCCGCAGGCGCGTGGGTCCGCCGGGCCTGGTCCCGCAGGTTTCAATGGCGGTCAGCTGTGGCGTGGTGGATTAGTGTCGGGCTAGTGTTTAGTGGTTAGGTTAGGCCCAGCAAGAAAGCGCGCCGGGCTAAAGGCGGGAGCGCGCTGCAGGGTGGTTCTGGTGGGTCGGCAGTAGGGTTCCGGCGGTCAGGGTGGCCGCCGGTAGGGTTCCGAGTGGGTTTTCCGGCGCCGTCATTAATTCCGGCGTCGGAAATTTCTTTTTGGGTAGGGTTTTTTGGGTTTTGCAACGGGGGGGTCAGATCCGTGGTGGTGGTGGTGGTTCCGACCACCATTTTGGCCGGAATTTCTTCCCCCGATGCCAAAAACGTAGAAATTGATGTTTTTTGGTTCGGATTTGAGATTTTTCTATTGTTTTTCCCCGTGACAACATGCCAACCGACGGTTTTTGATGGTTTCGGATCTGAGATGCACTTTTGTCATTGAAGGATGAGGTAGGATTTTGAGATTTACCTTTGCCTTAGTCGAATTCTCCATAGTTTCAATGCCATTGTCATCCTTCCTGGTCTCAACCGATTTAATTTCCAACAACCTTCAATATCATGTCCTTGTAATTTACAAGTAGTACAATAATTAGGAATGAAGTCAAACCGTATTTTTTGCACTTTTTTAAGAACATTTCCATTCTTTTTGAAAGATAATTGAATTTTTTGAGGTGAACTTTTAGTAAATCCACTTCAACCTTCACTCCTAGCACAACTTGGCCTTGTCATCTTCCTTGTTGCTAATCTAGTGGCAACGGGTTTCCCACCGCCGCCATCGCGAACAAGGCCGATTGGCCATGAAAATTTGGAGGAAGATTTGGAAAAGAAATCCATCCCCAAGCAATACGTGACTCTCCTCCGATTAAAAGCAACATCCCAAATGAATGTTCTCATTAACAACATCTTATTATTCTCTTTAATCCAAAAACTAGGGCTAGACATCAAAGTAGCATAATCTTCTTCGATTGTGCAATCAATTAAAACATGGCGATTATACAACAACCCTATTGAAACCTCACTTTAATCCACATTGCTTAGGAATTGCCTTCCGCAATAGATCAAAATTAGGCCAACCAATTGAAAACTTACCAATAACCGCACGTTTCAAATCTTGTTCTTTAAGCATCAAATCAATTTCATCCTCCTCAAACATGACCATAGGTTCACCATGAAGATAGTGATAGTTTGTGGCACCAAGTCGGTGAGGGGGCGACGACTACGCAGATAGGTTTACCGCCGCCATCGCTGGCGACCTAAACCGGGGGGGGTAGATTTGACCATTTCTGGAAGCGTGGAATGGCGGTGGGTGACGGCCGACCACAGAGGTGGCACGTGGCCACGACGCCACAGCGCCGGAAAAGCCGACGGTGGCTAGGTTTTTCCGCCGGTGCGAGGAGAGGGGAGAGCAAATTTAAATGTTGGGTTTTAAAATGTTGTTAAAATGTTGGCTTTATTTAGCCGTTGAGTGGTTAATTATTAGTCATTTTTAGCGCGTGGTCTCGGGTTCGAATCCTCCTTATCAACAGACTCTCTCCTACCGACCTACTAATCGCTCCGCTTGTCCCTACACGTTGAGGATTTTTATGAGTAATTCCATCCGTGTTAGAGACTTAGGTTAGCTACTCCCTTTGCCCTCCGCAGAATGGCAATTAATCTCACCTCACGACATGGGAATCGAACCTCGACCTCCCACACATGGTATCCTTAGCCTAACCTTTCACCATCGGGCCAAATGTCATTGGACGGGTTTAGTGGTTTAGGGTTTAGGTTTAGGGTTTGTGGTTTAGGGTTTAGTGTTTGTGGTTTAGTGGTTTAGGGTTTGTGTTTAGTGTTTAGGTTTAGTGGTTTGTGGTTTAGTGGTTTAGGGTTTGTGGTTTGTGGTTTGTGGTTTAGTGGTTTAGGGTTTAGGTTTGTGGTTTAGGTTTGTGGTTTGTGGTTTAGTGGTTTAGGTTTAGGGTTTGTGGTTTAGGGTTTAGGTTTGTGTTTAGGTTTGTGGTTTAGGGTTTAGGTTTAGGTTTGTGGTTTGTGGTTTGTGGTTTAGGTTTGTGGTTTAGTGGTTTGTGGTTTAGTGGTTTAGGTTTAGGGTTTAGGTTTAGGTTTTTTTTTTTTTTTTTGAGTAATCATCTAGGCACGCTGCCTGTGTTATTTTATATATCAAAAGGAAAGTATACTGGCCCTCGTAGGGAAATATACCGCTTATCACAGGAGTGCAAAAAGAAAGCAAGTTAATAATAATCAACAGAATGATCATCACCGAGTTTATAACATACTGGCGATGATACTACAAATGCGATACAAACAAAATGAAGATACAATGTAAGCCTAAAGCTATAAGCTACCTCCGCATACAAAGTCTTCAACTGTTTCATCTCCGCTATCCCCAAATACTCTAAAAATTTGATCATGTAAACGGATTCTGGTCCGGACCGATCCGATCTAGTAGTGATGGATGAGGTCGCTCACGTGTAATCCTGAGCCGATTCAGATTGGAATCACGGTTGGTCCGCCGAGCTAGCAACGATCCGCATGGCCCCGAGTGTCCGATCTAACTTCTAGTATCCATCTTCATGTATTTATCATTGCCTCGTCAGGTCATATCCGCTATCATCCGCTGCTTCGCGCGGCGAAGAGTGTAGGGCCGATGTGCTCGCAACCTGCATCGCCTCGTGGAAGAGCCTCTCAGAATGATATCCAAAGACGGGCCGTAGCTTGTTCGCTACACCAAACTCCGCCGCTTCGACGCCACAATCAGGCCTTTCTCGCATCCATGAATATGTTTATAAAATCGCAGACCGCCGCTTAGCTTCATCACCATTCGCAGCCTCTCGATCCTCGAATATCCTCGTCCTAATAGAATAGCCCTATCCAAACCAATCCAGAACGCCGTGTAACTCGTGGGATCTCCTTACCTCGAGTATTATGCCCATAAAAGGATCCGAATCCTCTATAGCAATAAAGTAAACCTCGTGAGTGAAGTCTCTTATACTGGTTTGTCAACCATCAGATCCCTATCCTCATCAAACAAGTCACCATGTCAACAAAATTATCATCTTCACAACCGTATTCTCATGGTATCAACCTCCACCTCAATATCATCATTATCGCAATAACAAGCTCATTACTACAAATTCTCCCCACACTACCAAGAGGGAATGCTAGTACAAGTTTGGTTCAATCTAAGGCACAAAATTCTCAAGCGGGCGTAGCTCAAGATTAACGCCAATCAAGAACGGGTCCCGACGGGCGATACATTTTCGAGGTAGGGACGAGGTGCGAGGAGAATATAGGCGCTTAGTTTGGCTTTCCCAATATCCAGCCGGGATATCAGCAGTAAGGGCGAGTGGAGGGCGGTGTATTATCCGAGGGCGGTAGGTTCACTGGAGCTGGATGAGTTCGTGCGAATAAGCGCGCGACGTCAGCGAGTATAGTGCGGGTGGTCTCCGTGGGTGGCTCAATGAGGTGCGAGGTCTCGTTGGCCTGAGTCAGGTGCTGGGTCACATAAGAGGCTACCGGGATGTGTAAGGCGCAGGAGGCGCAAAGAACGCGGGAAGGGATCAGCGCCATGAATTGAAAGTGCGATGGGTGTCTCATTGACGGATCGAGAGTGGGGCAGGTAAAGCAGGGTTGTGGCTCAGGTTTGTGGTTCAGTGTGGCCCAGGGTTTGTGGTTTAGTGGCCCAGTGGCCCAGTGGCCCAGTGGCCTTTGTGGCCCAGGTTTGTGGCCCAGTGGCCCAGGCCCAGTGGCCCAGGCCAGTGGCCCAGTGGCCCAGTGGCCCAGGCCCAGTGGCCCAGGCCTGTGGCTCAGTGGCCCAGTGGCCCAGGCCCAGTGGCCCAGTGGCCTGTGGCCAGGCCCAGTGGCCTTGTGGCCCAGTGGCTCAGTGGCCCAGGCCCAGTGGCCCAGTGGCCCAGTGGCCCAGTGGCCCAGGCCCAGGCCTGTGGCCCAGTGGCCCAGGCCCAGGCCCAGGCCAGTGGCCCAGTGGCCCAGTGGCCCAGGCCTGTGGCCCAGTGGCCTGTGGCCCAGTGGCCCAGTGGCCCAGTGGCCCAGGCCTGTGGCCCAGGCTCCAGTGGTTTGTGGTTTGTGGTTTGTGGTTTGTGGTTTAGGTTTAGGTTTAGGTTTAGGTTTGTGGTTTGTGGTTTAGGGTTTGTGGTTTAGGGTTTGTGGTTTGTGTTAGGGTTTAGTGGTTTGTGGTTTAGTGGTTTGTGGTTTGTGGTTTAGGGTTTAGGTTTTTTTTTTTTTTTTTAGTGTAATCATCCGTGCTTGTTGCCCAAAGTTATTTTATTAATAACAGAATGAAACAAAGCCCAAAAGCGGGAATACAGACTTATCAGATATGTCCTATCTCGCCGCTAACCCTATCTAGCGGTTAAGCCAGTCTATCCCAATGTAAAAGAAGGAAGATGCTAAGATCAGATAGTTATGATCATCATAGAGTTTATAATGCACTCTACGATGATATTACAATTGATTTATACTAAGGTAGAATAATAATATAATCACAAAGTTAGAACTCTAAACTCAGACTTATAAAATCTTCAAACCCAAGTACCTTGTCCTCCTCACATCTAATAATCCTGGTATGTAATCATTTCTTCTTTGATTCGGTTACCGCCAACGGGATTGCTTCGCTTTTTAGCTTGCTTACTTCGCTGCCGCCAAGACTCAACTTCTATTCTAGCCTCGGGTATTGCTTCCTCAATTCTTTTCATCTCAAAGAAACATATCCACCGATCGTGGACGCCCAAACACGTGACCAAGTGCTATCTCAAGCTCCTCATCATCAAGTATATCTTCTTCCATACCTTCATCAATAGTGCGTTGGTTCAGTTCATACTGGCCCATGATCCAATCCCGCCTATCTTCTCGCGAGGCAATGATCATGCTAATTCCTTAAGACATCTTCAAAATCGGTCATACCATAGAATTCACCATCACTTTCCATTTCTCGATCAAAGGCTTCACGGTTCTCGCAATCTCGCCTTTGATACCAGCGGTAAGAACCCCGTGAAACATATCCATCTGTCTTCACCCCACTTCCTCCCGTCACTATCGCACTCCAACTGAACGGCAGTGGTAGTTTTATCAAGGAATGTCCACGAGGATTTATTCAATGTACAAGGTCATGAGGGAAGGAAAAGGCATTCTAAGCCAATTTCAATGTCACGGGTTCTTGTGGTTCGGGCTTAAGTACTTTGGGCTCGTGATTGATTTTGTTTGAGGTCGAGAGCGAGCCCGTGATCCAAACTGAATTTGGACTTGAATTTTCGGGTTGTTTTAAAAGTGGTCGGGCTGGTCACGATGACGTAAAGGGTCACGTTTCGGCGTGGTCACGTTTAGGATATATAGGTTTAGCTGGTACGGGTCAGGGTACGTGGGAATAGAGGGGGTAATTTTAAATGGTCAATGGCTCGTTAGGTGATTCCGGCCTGTTTTAGGTCTGGCCTGCCTGGGCATCGTATCATATGGCGCGGCTTAGGTTTTGGGGTAGTTTTACGTAAAGCGAGGTTAGTGGGGAGCGATGTCAGGATCGGGTACCGCGGGGTAGGTAGTCAAGAACGGGCCGCAGGGGCCGAGTCGATCGGCCAACGGCTCGCCTGTTAAATCGCTGCGTGGTTTCACGAGAATTTCAGCGGGTTTTGATCCGGGGCGGGCCGGGGTAGGTAGGATGCGGGACGGGTCCGCAGGCGTGGTCCGGGCCGCTGGTCGTTAACGGGTCGCCTGTCATCGCTGCGTAGGGTTTTACGGGTTTTTAGGTTTTGGCGCGCGCCGCAGGGTAGTAACGGCGGGGGTACGCGGTCGGGACGGGTCCGCAGCGGGCGCTGGGTCCGGGCCGCTGGCCTGCCCGTGGTTTCAGCGGTTGGCGCTGGTGGCTCGTGTGGGATTAGGTCTGGGCTTAGCGGTTTAGTGGTTAGGTTAGCCCAGCAGCCAGCGCGCCGGGCTAGCGCGGGAGCGCCGCGTGAGGTGGTTCTGCGGTCTAGCAGGTTCCGCGCACGTGGCCGGTAGGTTCCGAGGGTTTTCCGCCGCCATTAATTCCGGCCAAATTTCGGGTAGGGTTTTTGGTTTTGCAACGGGTCAGATCCGCGTGGCGGTGGTGGTTCCACCACCATTTTGGCCGAATTTCTTCCCGATGCCAAAAACGAGAAATTGATGTTTTTGGTCTGATTTGAGATTTTTCTATTGTTTTTCCCCGTGACAACATGCCAACCGACGCTTTTTGACGGTTTCGATCCGAGATGCACTTTGTCATTGTATGATGAGGTAGGATTTTGAGATTTACCTTTGCCTTAGTCGAATTCTCCATAGTTTCAATGCCATTGTCATCCTTGCTTTGTCTAAATTACTGATTTAATTTCCAACAAACTTCAATATCATGTCCTTTTAATTTACTAGTAGAACAATACTTAGGAATGAAGTCAAACCTAATTTTTTGCACTTTGTAAGAACAATTCCATTCTTTTTGAAAGATAATTGAATTTTTCGAGGGTGAACTTTAGTAAATCCACTTCAACCTTCACTCCTAGCACAACTCGCCTTGTCATCTTCCTTGTTGCCAATCTAGTGGCAATGGGTTTCCCCACCGCCGCTTATCGTGAACAAGGCCGATTGGCCATGAAAATTGGAGGAAGATTTGGAAAAGAAATCCATCCCCAAGCAATATGTGACTCTCCTCCGATTAAAAGCAACATCCCAAATGAATGTTCTCATTAACAACATCTTATTATTCTCTTTAATCCAAAACTAGTGGCTAGACATCAAAGTAGCATAATCTTCTTCGATTGAGCACCGAATTAAAACATGGCGATTATACAACAACCCTATTGAAACCTCACTTTTAATCCACATTGCTTAGGAATTTCCTTCCGCAATAGATCAAAATTAGTCCAACCATTTGAAAACTTACCAATAACCGCAAGTTTCAAATCTTGTTCTTTAATCATCAAATCAATTTCATCCTCCTCAAACATGACCATAGTTCACCATGAAGATAGTGATAGGTTTTAGGGCACTAAGTCGGGAGGGGGAGGCGACGACGCAGATTAGGGTTTACCGCCGCCATCGCTGGCGATGAAACCAAAGGGGTAGATTTGACCATTTCTGAAGGGGGCGTGGAATGGCGGGGTGATGGCCGACCACAGTGAGGGCTCACGGCCGGCCACGACGCCATAGGCCTGAAAGTGACGCGGTGGCTAGGGTTTTTCCGCCGAGCGATGAGAGGGAGAGCAAAATTAAAATAAAAATGCTGGCTTTATTTAGCCGCTGAGTGGTTAATTATTTAGTCATTTTTAGCGCAGGTGGTCTCGGTTCGAATCCTCCTTATCAATGCACTTCTCCTACCGACCTACTAATCGCCTCCGCTTGTCCCTACACGTTGAGGATTTTTATGAGTAATTCCATCCGTGTTAGAGGCTTAGGTTAGCTACTCCTTCACCCCGCACGGCAATTAATCTCACCTCCTGAGCATGGGAATCGAACCCAAGACCTCCCACACACGGTATCCTTAGCCTAACCTTTGGGTTCACAAGGGTTTGGACGGGTTTGTGGTTTAGGTTTAGGGTTTGGTGGTTTGGGTTTGTGGCTTAGGTTTGTGGTTTAGGTTTAGTGGTTTGCGCTTAGGGTTTAGGTTTTGGTGGTTTGTGGTTTGTGGCCCAGGCCCAGGTTCAGTGGTTTAGGCCCAGGCCCAGTTAGGTTTCAGGCCCAGTGGCCCAGTGGTTTGTGGTGGTCAGTGGCCCAGTGGTTCAGGCCTGTTTGTGTTCAGTGGCCTGTGTTTAGGTTTAGGTTTGGCCTGTGGTTTAGGTTTGTGGCCCAGGTTTAGGTTTAGGTTTAGTGGTTTGTGTTTGTGGTTTAGGTTTAGGTTTAGTGGTTTGTGTTTAGGTTTGTGGTTGTGTGGTTTTTTTTTGTTTTTTTTTTTTGATAATCCACTAGCCATGGGCTCAGGTTATTTTATATATCAAAAGGAAATTATACGGGCCCCCGTAGGGGAAATACACCGCCATCGCCAGGAGTGCAAAAGAAAGAAGCAATAATCAACAGCAATGATCATCACCGAAGTTTATAACATACTGATGATTTATACTACAACGCGATACAAACAAAATGAAGATACAATGTAAGCCTAAAGTTATAAGCTACCTCCGCATACAAAGTCTTCAATCAATTGTTCATCTCTCGCTATCCCCAAATACTCTAAAAACTGATCATGTAAAAGCGAGTCCCGGTCCGGACCGATCCGGATCTAGTGAATGATTGAGGCGCTCACGTGGTAATCCCTGAGCAAGATTCAGATTGAATCAATGGGTTGGTCCGGCCGAAGCTAGCAATGATCCGCCATGGCCCCGAGTGTCCGATCTAACTTCTTAGTATCCATCTTCGCGTATTTATCATTGCTCGTCGGTCATATCCGCTATCATCCGCTGCTCGCACGATGAAGAGCGTAGGCTGATGTGCTCGCAACCCGCACCGCCTCGCGGAAGAGCCTCAGAATGATATCCAAAGACGGGCCGAGTTGTTCGCTCACAACTCGCCGCTTCGACGCCACAATCGGCCTTTCTCGCATCCATGAATATGTTGATAAAATCTGCGCATCGCCGCTTAGCTTCATCACCATTCGCACTTTCCGATCCCGAATATCCTCGCTCCTAATAGAATAGCCCTATCCAAACCAATTCCAGAACGCTGTGTAACTCGTGGGATCTCCTTACCTCGAGTATTATGCCCATAAAAGATCCGAATCCTCTATAGAAAAGGCGATACCTCAGAGTGAAGTCTCTTATACTGGTTTGTCAACCATCAGATCCCTATCCTCATCAAACAAGTCAAGAATGTCAACAAAATTATCATCTTCACAACCATGTATTCTCATGGTATCAACCTCCACCTCAATATCATCATTATCAAGAATGACAAGCTCATTACCACAAATTCTCCCCACACTACCTAAGAGGGAACGCTAGTACAAGTTTGGTTCAACGGCACAAAATTCTTGGCAGCTGAAGGTAGCTCAAGATTAATGCCAATCAAGAACGGGTCCCACGGCAAGGATACATTTTGCGAGGTAGGGACGATGGTGCGAGGAGAATATGTATGCTTAGCTTTGGCTTTCCCAATATCCAGCCGGGATACCGTGAGGCAGTGGAGGGAAGCGGTGTAGTATCCGGAGGGCGGTAGGTTCAAAGGAGTGCGGGACGGGTTCGTGGAAGGGCGCGACGTCAGCGAGGATAGCGGGAGTGGTCTCTCGTGGCTCGCTCACAGGGGAGGTGGAGGTCCTGCGGGCCTGAGTTGTGGTGGTCAAGTTATAGAGGCTACCGAGGATAGGTAAGGCGCAGGAGGCGCCAGCAACGGGAAGGATCAGCGCATAAATCGGTGCGATGGGTGTTTTGTCTGGATTCGAGTAGACGCGGGGTAGGTAATGGATCGTGGTGAATGGAATTTCGCGTGTGCTATGTAGACTTGTGTGTTTTTGCTCGAGGTTGTTTTGGTTAACTTTAGATATTCAAATGGATTTGATTCCCAGATTTTTGGTTTTTGGCTTTGACTTGTGAGTATTTTTCTTTCGCTTTTTACTAGCAACCGCTTGCTACCATTTGGATTTTGGGGCTTCTTTGGCTTGAATTGTAGTTTTGGGGGTTTCTTGGTCGGATTTGGATTTTTGGGTGGATTGTTTGTTTTGTTTGGATTATTCAGTGAATTTGGGTTTTGTGGTTGTCTTTCGATGAGGAGCAGATGTGTATTTTCTTTGTCCTTCAAGGTCTCATCTCGTGATCGAAGTTTCAACACCCGCACATCATGTCCTCAAGGGAACAATTAGTGCAATACTTGGGAGAAAGTCAAACCGAATCTTGTAAGAGTTTGTTTGAATTCTCCTTCAAGAGCAATTTGATTTGGATATTTGGGGTGTCGACGCAACAAATCTAATTCGACCTTAACCTTAGCACAACTAGACGGTCATATTTTTGGTAGTCAGATCAACACAAATGGGTCTACCAACAAGCAGGTACTGCACAGGATAGACTCATCAAAGTAGATGTGGAAGGTTAGAAATGAAACCCAAGCCCAAGCTATACTAGTTTCTTTTGTAGGTCAAAGGAAACATCATATTTCATAAAGGCGAAAGCGATAGGATTCTCTGTCTTTAATATCAAAGTCGAAGAGATGGACATAAGTCAGATCATAATCTTCTTCAATCGAGCATCGAATCGTAATACGACGGCTAAACAGATAACCAATTCTAACTCGAGCTTTCAATTTCAATTGTTTAGGTAATTCACCTCGTAAAATCTATGTTAGGCATGCCATGACTAAATTTACCTATTACCGCCATTTCAAATCTTGACGCGCTTATCAACACATCAATTTCAGATTTCAGAGCAATAATGTAGTTCTCCGTAAATAATTTACCTTTTAAAGCTAACGAGGTGGTATTTGACCATTCTCGAGCTATTGGGACCCACGATCCAGCTTGTTTGAGATGATGATTGGAGAACATGAGCAACCGAAATCCGTGTAAGACCGGCCGAATTGCCACGGGCTGCACCACCGCTGCATCGCCATCGCTTACGGCGCTGTTGTTCACGGAAAATGCTATTTTGATCCAAAGTCAATGAATTATTGCACGGGGTCATTAGAGGTGGAAAATCGTGAAATGGATCGACAACTCAATGTGGTTGCCCACCGCCATCGCCGCATACGCACGGCGTTCACGGAAAATATGGAAAATTTCAAAAGTGAACCGCTGAGATTCAAATTTAGCGGGAATTGCAGAGCTTGATGAGACGAACACAACCAGCATTTCACACACGCACCCTCAACACCACCGACCGACGGAATCGTCCACTTACCGTCGGAAAAATTGAGTTGGTTGTCTCGTCGATCTGGACAGAATTGAGGGATGAGGGTGGGTGGAGAATGACGGGCTGAAGACGGTGAAGGTGTTGGTACCACTCACTACCGTCGAAAGTACCTGTAGTCGCCGGAAACGAGTGGCGCGCCAGTGGTTTCGGTCGAGATTCGAGTGAATCAAGATCGAGTGAAAATCGGGCGGTGGTAGGTATAGGAATGACGGGAGGAGAAGACGACCTGATGGTACCACCCCGCTTGTCAACTCACCTGAGGTCGCGAAAATCAAAAACGAACTAAACTCGAGTGTTTTTCGATCTGACTTTTCCGGTGATTTAGGAAGTGTCGACGGTTGTGGTAGGTATGGGAATGACGGGGGAGACGAGACGAATCGAATGGTGGTGGTCCCGCTGCTGCAGCCGAGATGGCCTAAACAAGAAACGCCGCTTGCGACAATCGCTCACCGCGGCGGCCACTGCTCACGCATACACTTCATATAAACGCTGGCTTTATTTAGCCGCTGAGTGGTTAATTATTTAGTCATTTTTAGCGTGGTCTCGGTTCGAATCCTCCTTATCAATGCACTTCTCCTACCGACCTACTGACCGCCTCCGCTGTCTCCTACACGTTGAGGATTTTTTACGAGTAATTCCATCCGTGTTAGAGACTTAGGTTAGCTACTCCTTTGCCCCCGCAGAATGGCAATTAATCTCACCGCTGATATGGGAATCGAACTCGACTCTCCCACACATGGTATCTCTTAGCCTAACTCACTATCACAAATGCCGGACGGGTTTAGGTTTGTGTTTGTGTTTAGTTTTAGGGTTTAGGGTTTAGGGTTTAGGGTTTAGGGTTTAGGGTTTAGGGTTTAGGGTTTAGGGTTTAGGGTTTAGGGTTTAGGGTTTTTTTTTTTTTTTTTTTTTTTTTTTTTTTTTTTTTTTTTTTTTTTTTTTTTTTTTTTTTTAAGTAATCATCCAGGCTTGTTGGCCCAGGTTATTTTATTAATAACAGAAATGAAACAGGTGCCCAAAAGGGGGAATACAGACTCTATCAGGATATGTCCTATCTCGCCTGCTAACCCTATCTCCAGCGTAAGCCAGTCTATCCCGAATGTAAAAGAAGGAAGATGCTAAGATCGATAGTTATGATCATCATAGAGTTTATAATGCACTCTATGATGATATTACAATTGATGATACTAAGGTAGAATAATAATATAATCACAAAGTTAGAACTCTAAACTCAGACTTATAAAATCTTCAAACCCAAGTACTATTCCTCCTCGTCATCTAATAATCCTTGGTATAGAATCATTTCTTCTTTGATCTTGTGGTTACTGCCAATGGGATTGTCGGTTTTTTAGCTTGTTTACCTTGCCGTGCTGTTGAAGACTCAACTTCTATTCTAGCCTTGGGTATTGCTTCCTCAATTCTTTTCATCTCAAAGAAACATATCCACGCATCGTGACGCTCAAACATGTGACCGCGCTATCTCAAGCTCCTCATCATCAAGTATATCTTCTTCCATACCTTCATCAATAGCAAGTGGTGTTGGTTCAGTTCATACGGCTCCATGATCCAATCCCGCCTATCTTCTCGCGAGGCAATGATCATGTCGGAATTCCTTAAGACATCTTCAAAATCGGGTCATACCATAGAATTCACCATCACTTTCCATTTCTCGATCAAAGGCTTCACGGTTCTCGCAATCTCACTTTTGATAGCGGTGAAGAACCCCGTGAAACATATCCATCTGTTTCACCCCACTTCCTCCCGTCACTATCGCACTCCAACTGAACGGCAGTGGTAGTTTTATCGGAAGGAATGTCCATGAGGATTTATTCAATGTACAAGGTCATGAGGAGGAAGGAAAAGGCATTCTAAGCCAATTTTCAGTCAATGGGTTCTTTGTGCTCAGGCTTAAGTACTTTTGGGCTTGGTGATTGATTTTGTTCGAGGTCGAGAGCGGAGCCCGTATCCAAACCGAATTTGACTTGAATTTTCGGGTTGTTTTAGTGGTCGGGCTGGTCACGATTCAAAGGGTCACTGTTTCGGCGCTGGTCACGTTTAGGATATATAGGTTTAGCTGGTACGGGTCGGGTACGCGGGAATAGAGGGTAATTTTAAATGGTCACGGGTCGTTAGGTGATTTCCGGCCTGGTTTGGTCTGGCCTGCCTGGGCATCGTATCATATGCGGCTAGGTTTTTTCGGGGTAGTTTTGATGCGTGCGAGGTTGTGGGGAGCGATGTTCAGGATCGTACCGCGGGTAGGTAGTCAGTTAAACGGGTCGCAGTGGCCGAGTCGATCGGGTCAACGGGCTCGCCTGTTAAATCGCTGGGTGGTTTCACGAGAATTTTCGGGTTTTGATCCGGGGTGGGCCGGCGTAGGTAGGATGTGGGACGGGTCCGCAGCGCGGGTGGTCCGGCCGCTGGCCTGGGCACGGGTCGCCTGGTCATCGCTATGTAGGGTTTTTGGCGGGTTTTTGTGGTTTTTTGGCGCGCGTGCAGGGTAGAACGGCGAAGCGGGGTACGCTGGTCGGGACGGGTCCGCAGGCGCGGGTCCGGGCCGCTGGCCTGCCCGTGGTTTCAGGGCGGTCAAGGCCAGTGGTTCGTGTGGATTAGGCTCGGGCTTAGTGGTTTAGGTTAGGTTAGCCAGCAAAGCAGCGCGCGCCGGGCTAGCGTGGAGCGCCGTGAGGGTGGTTCTGTGGCTGGCAGCAGAGGTTCCGCGGTCGTGCGCGCCGTAGGTTCCGAGCTGGTTTTCCACGGCCGCCATTAATTCCGGCCGAAATTTCTTTTGGGTGGTTTTTGGTTTTGCAACGGGGTCGATCCGCGTGGCGCGGTGGTTCCGACCACCATTTTGGCTTAATTTCTTCCCCGATGCCAAAAACGAGAAATTGATGTTTTTGGTTCTGATTTGAGATTTTTCTATTGTTTTTCCCCGTGACAACATGCCAACCGACTCGCTTTTGATGGTTTCGATCCGAGATGCACTTTTGTCATTGTAAGGAGGAGGGGTAGGATTTTGAGATTTACCTTTTGCCTTAGTCGAATTCTCCATAGTTTCAATGCCATTGTCATCCTTCCTTGGTCTCAAATCCGGATTTAATTTCCAACAACCTTCAATATCATGTCCTTGTAATTTACAAGTAGTACAATACTTAGGAATGAAGTCAAACCTAATTTTTTGCACTTTTGTAAGAACAATTCCATTCTTTTTGAAAGATAATTGAATTTTTTGAGGGTGAACTTTTAGTAAATCCACTTCAACCTTCACCCTAGCACAACTTGGCCTTGTCATCTTCCTTGTTGCCGAATCTAGGGCAACGGGTTTCCCATCGCCGCCATCGTGAACAAGGTCGACACATGAAAATTGGAGGAAGATTTGGAAAAGAAATCCATCCCCAAGCACATGTGACTCCTCCTCTGGATTAAAAGCAACATCCCAAATGAATGTTCTCATTAACAACATCTTATTATTCTCTTTAATCCAAAAACTAGGGCTAGACATCAAAGTAGCATAATCTTCTTCGATTGAGCACCGAATTAAAACATGGCGATTATACAACAACCCTATTGAAACCTCAGCCTTTAATCCACATTGCTTAGGAATTTCCTTCCGCAATAGATCAAAATTAGTCCAACCATTTGAAAACTTACCAATAACCGCAAGTTTCAAATCTTGTTCTTTAATCATCAAATCAATTTCATCCTCCTCAAACATGACCATAGGTTCACCATGAAGATAGGTGATAGGTTTTAGGCACTAAGTCGAGGAGTGGGGAGGGGGACGACACGCAGATAGGTTTACCGCCGCCACCAAGGATGAAACCAAAGCGGGGTAGATTTGACCATTTCTGTGGCGTGGAATGGCGGGGGTGACGGCCGACCACGTGAGGTGGTCACGGCCACGACGCCATAGGTGGAAAAGTGACGGCTAGGGTTAGGGTTTTTCCGTCGAAAATTAGGAGAGAGGAGAGAGCAAAAATTAAAATTAAAATAAAATGTTGGCTTTATTTAGCCGTTGAGTGGTTAATTATTAGTCATTTTTAGCGCGTGGTCTCGGGTTCGAATCCTCCTTATCAATGCACTTCCTCCTACCGACCTACTGAATCGCCTCCGCTTGTCCCTACACGTTGAGGATTTTATGAGTAATTCCATCCGTGTTAGAGGCTTAGGGTTAGCTACTCCTTCACCCCGCAGAATGGCAATTAATCTCACCTCATTGACATGGGAATCGAACCCAAGACCTCCCACACACGGTATCCTTAGCCTAACCTTCACCATCGGGCCAAACATTGGACGGGTTTAGTGGTTTAGTGGTTTAGGTTTAGGGGTTTAGGTTTGTGGTTTAGGGTTTAGGTTTTGTGGTTTAGGTTTGTGGTTTAGGTTTAGGGTTTGTGTGGTTTGTGGTTTAGTGGTTTGTGGTTTAGTGGTTTGTGGTTTAGGTTTGTGGTTTAGGGTTTAGTGGTTTAGGTTTAGGTTTGTGTTAGGTTTGTGGTTTGTGGTTTAGGTTTAGGTTTAGTGGTTTAGGTTTGTGGTTTAGGTTTGTGGTTTAGGGTTTGTGGTTTAGTGGTTTGTGGTTTAGTGGTTTGTGGTTTGTGGTTTAGTGGTTTAGGGTTTAGGGTTTGTGGTTTAGGTTTTTTTTTTTTTTTTTTTGTGTAATCATCCAAAGCTTGCCTGTGTTATTTTATTAATAACAAATGAAACAAAGCCCAAAAGGAATACAGACTTATCGATATGTCCTATCTCGCCGCTAACCCTATCTAGCGGCTTAGGTCTATCCCGAATGTAAAAAGAAGGAAGATGCTAAGATCGATAAGCTATGATCATCATGTAGTTTATAATGCACTCTACGATGATATTACAATTGATGATACTAAGGTAGAATAATAATATAATCACAAAGTTAGAACTCTAAACTCAGACTTATAAAATCTTCAAACCCAAGTACCTTGTCCTCCTCCATCTAATAATCCTCGGTATGTAATCATTTCTTCTTTGATCTTGGGTTACCGCCAACGGGATTGTCGCTTTTAGCTTGTTTACCTCACGTTGCCAAGACTCAACTTCTATTCTAGCCTCGTATTGCTTCCTCAATTCTTTTCATCTCAAAGAAACATATCCACGTGATCGTGACGCTCAAACACGTGACCAAGTGCTATCCAAGCTCCTCATCATCAAGTATATCTTCTTCCATACCTTCATCAATAAAGAAGCGCTGGTTCAGTTCATACGGCCCATGATCCAATCCCGCTCATCTTCCGCGAGGCAATGATCATGTCTAATTCCTTAAGACATCTTCAAAATCGGTCATACCATAGAATTCACCATCACTTTCCATTTCCTCGATCAAAGGCTTCACGGTTCTCGCAATCGCCTTTGATACCAGGTGAAGAACCCCGTGAAACATATCCATCTGTCTCACCCCACTTCCTCCCGTCACTATCGCACTCCAACTGAACGGCAGGGTAGTTTTATCAAGCGAATGTCCACGAGGATTTATTCAATGTACAAGGTCATGAGGAAGGAAAAGGCATTCTTAAGCCAATTTCAATGGGTTCTTTGTGTTCGCGGGCTTCAAGTACTTTTGGGCTCGTGATTGATTTTGTTTGAGGTCGAGTAGGAGCCCGTATCCAAATCGAATTTGGACTTGAATTTTCGGGTTGTTTTAAAAGTGGTTGGCTGGTCAGCCGACAAAGCGTCACGTTTCGGCGCTGGTCACGTTTAGGATATATAGGTTTAGCTGGTACGGGTCAGTACGGGAATAGATGGGGTAATTTAAATGGTCACGGGTCTGTTAGGTGATTGGTCGGGTTTTAGGTCTGGCCTGCCTGGCATCGTATCATGGCGCGGCTTAGGTTTTTGGGGTAGTTTTACGCGTAAAGCAGGTGGGGAGCGATGTTCAGATCGGTACCGCGGGTAGGTAGTCGTTAAATGGGTCGCAGGGCCGAGTCGATCGCCAACGGGCCTGCCCGTTAAATCGCAGTGGTTTCACGAGAATTTTCAAAGGGTTTGATCCGGGGCGGGCGGGGTAGGTAGGATGGGACGGGTCCGCGCGGGGTGGTCCGGGTCATGGTCGTTAACGGGTCGCCCGCCATCGCTGTGTAGGGTTTTACGGGTTTTAGGTTTTGAGCGCGCGCTGCAGGGGTGTAACGGCGGGCGGTACGGGTCGGGACGGGTCCGCAGCGGCGTGGGGTCCGGCCGCTGGCCTGGTCTCGCAGGTTTCACCAAGGGTCGGCGCAGGCTCGGGGTGGATTAGGCTCGGGCTAGTGGTTTAGGTTAGGTTAGCCCAGAAGAAGCGCGCCGGGCTAGGCAAGTGGAGCGCGTGTGGCGGTGGTTCGTGCTGGCAGAGGGTTCCGGTCGTGGCCGCAGTAGGTTCCGAGTGGGTTTTCCGGCCACATTAATTCCGGCCGGAAATTTCGGGTAGGTTTTTTGGTTTTGCAACGGGCCAGATCCGTGGTGGTGGTGGTTCCGACCACCATTTTGGCCGGAATTTCTTCCCCCGATGCCAAAAACGTAGAAATTGATGTTTTTTGGTTCGGATTTGAGATTTTTCTATTGTTTTTCCCCGTGACAACATGCCAACCGACGGTTTTTGATGGTTTCGGATCTGAGATGCACTTTGTCATTGGCTGATGAGGGTAGGATTTTGAGATTTACCTTTGCCTTAGTCGAATTCTCCATAGTTTCAATGCCATTGTCATCCTTCCTCGTCTCAACCGATTTAATTTCCAACAACCTTCAATATCATGTCCTTGTAATTTACAAGTAGTACAATACTTAGGAATGAAGTCAAACCTAATTTTTGCACTTTGTAAGAACAATTCCATTCTTTTGAAAGATAATTGAATTTTTGAGGGTGAACTTTTAGTAAATCCACTTCAACCTTCACTCCTAGCACAACTGCCTTGTCATCTTCCTTGTTGCGTAATCTAGTGGCAACGGGTTTCCACCGCCGCTTATCGCGGAACAAGGCCGACACATGAAAATTGGAGGAAGATTTGGAAAAGAAATCCATCCCCAAGCAATATGTGACTCCTCCTCTGGATTAAAAGCAACATCCCAAATGAATGTTCTCATTAACAACATCTTATTATTCTCTTTAATCCAAAAACTAGGGCTAGACATCAAAGTAGCATAATCTTCTTCGATTGAGCACCGAATTAAAACATGGCGATTATACAACAACCCTATTGAAACCTCACTTTAATCCACATTGCTTAGGAATTTCTTCCGCAATAGATCAAAATTAGTCCAACCATTTGAAAACTTACCAATAACCGCAAGTTTCAAATCTTGTTCTTTAATCATCAATCAATTTCATCCTCCTCAAACATGACCATAGGTTCACCATGAAGATAGTGATAGGTTTTAGGCACTAAGTCGGCGGAGGAGTGGGACGACGGCAGATAGGGTTTACCGCCGCCATCGCAAGGATGAAACCAAAGGGGTAGATTTGACCATTTCTGGAAGCGTGGAATGGCGCGGGTGATGGCCGACCACAGTGAGGTGGCCGGGCCACGACGCCATAGTGGCCTAAAGTGACGGCATGGCTAGGGTTTTTCCGCCGGTGCGAGAGAGGGGAGAGCAAAAATTAAAATTAAAAATTGAAAATGTTAAAATGTTAAAATGTTGGCTTTATTTAGCCGTTGAGTGGTTAATTATTTAGTCATTTTTAGCGCGTGGTCTCGGGTTCGAATCCTCCTTATCATGCACTTCTCCTACCGACCTACTTAATCGCTCCGCTGTCCCTACACGCTTGGGAGGATTTTTCATGAGTAATTCCATCCGTGTTAGAGGCTTAGTGGTTAACTACTCCTTCACCCCGCAGAATGGCAATTAATCTCACCTCTGACATTGGGAATCGAACCCAAGACCTCCCACACACGGTATCCTTAGCCTAACCTTCACCATCACAAATGCTGACGGGTTTAGTGGTTTAGGTTTGTGGTTTAGTGGTTTGTGGTTTAGTGGTTTAGGTTTGTGGTTTGTGGTTTAGTGGCTGTGGTTTAGGTTTAGTGGTTTAGGTTTAGGGTTTAGGCCTGTGGTTCAGTGGCCCAGGCCTGTGGCCCAGTGGCCCAGTGGCCTGGCCCAGGCCCAGGCCTGTGGCCCAGTGGCCCAGGCCTGTGGCCTGGCCCAGTGGCCCAGGCCTGTGGCCCAGGCCCAGGCCCAGTGGCCTGTGGCCCAGTGGCCCAGTGGCCCAGTGGCCCAGTGGCCCAGGCCTGTGGCCCAGGCCTGGCCCAGGCCCAGGCCCAGGCCCAGTGGCCCAGTGGCCCAGGCTCCAGTGGCCCAGGCCCAGTGGCCCAGGCCCAGTGGCCCAGGCCTGTGGCCTGTGGCCCAGTGGCCCAGTGGCCCAGGCCCAGGCCCAGTGGCCCAGTGGCCCAGTGGCCCAGTGGCCCAGTGGCCTGTGGCCCAGTGGCCCAGTGGCCCAGGCCCAGGCCCAGTGGCCTGTGGCCCAGGCCCAGTGGCCCAGTGGCCCAGTGGCTCAGTGGCCCAGTGGCCCAGTGGCCAGGCCCAGGCCCAGTGGCCCAGTGGCCCAGGCCCAGGCCCAGTGGCCCAGGCCCAGTGGCCCAGTGGCCTGTGGCCCAGTGGCCCAGGCCCAGGCCTCAGTGGCCCAGGCCTGTGGCCCAGGCCCAGGCCCAGGCCTGTGGCCCAGTGGCCCAGTGGCCCAGTGGCCCAGGCCTGGCCCAGTGGCCCAGGCCCAGTGGCCCAGGCCCAGTGGCTCAGGCCTGTGGCTCAGTGGCCCAGTGGCCCAGTGGCCCAGGCCTGTGGCCCAGGCCCAGGCCCAGTGGCCCAGTGGCCCAGTGGCCTGTGGCCCAGGCCCAGTGGCCCAGTGGCCCAGGCCCAGGCCCAGTGGCCCAGTGGCCCAGGCCCAGGCCCAGGCCCAGTGGCCCAGTGGCCCAGGCCTGTGGCCCAGTGGCCCAGGCCCAGTGGCCCAGGCCCAGTGGCCCAGGCCCAGTGGCCCAGGCCCAGTGGCCCAGGCCCAGGCCCAGTGCCCAGGCCCAGGCCCAGTGGCCCAGGCCCAGTGGCCCAGTGGCCCAGTGGCCTGTGGCCCAGTTCAGGCCCAGGTTTGTGGTTCAGTGGCCCAGGTTTAGTGGTTTGTGGCCCAGGTTTGTGCCCAGGTTTGTGGTTTGTGTCAGGTTTGTGGTTTAGTGGTTTAGGTTTAGGTTGTGGTTTGTGGTTTAGGTTTAGTGGTTTGTGGTTTAGGTTTAGGTTTTTTTTTTTTTTTTTTTTTTAGGTAATCATCCAGCTTGTTGCCTGTGTTATTTTATTAATAATGTAAATGAAACAGCCCAAAAGGGGAATACAGACTTATCGTGATATGTCCTATCTCGCCGCTAACCCTATCTCCAGCGGTTAGGTCTATCCCGAATGTAAAAAGAAGGAAGATGCTAAGATCGATAGTATGATCATCATGTAGTTTATAATGCACTCTATGATGATATTACAATTGATGATACTAAGGTAGAATAATAATATAATCACAAAGTTAGGAACTCTAAACTCAGACTTATAAAATCTTCAAACCCAAGTACTGTCCTCCTCGCCATCTAATAATCCTTCGTATGTAATCATTTCTTCTTTGATCTGTGGTTACCGCCAACGGGATTGTCGCTTTTTTAGCTTGTTTACTCTCGCTGCCGTCAAGACTCAACTTCTATTCTAGCCTCGGGTATTGCTTCCTCAATTCTTTTCATCTCAAAGAAACATATCCGCCGATCGTGACGCCCAAACACGTGACCAAGTGCTATCCAAGCTCCTCATCATCAAGTATATCTTCTTCCATACCTTCATCAATAGCAAGTGGTGTTGGTTCAGTTCATACGGCTCCACGATCCAATCCCGCCTATCTTCCGCGAGGCAATGATCATGTCTAATTCCTTAAGACATCTTCAAAATCGTCATACCATAGAATTCACCATCACTTTCCATTTCTCGATCAAAGGCTTCACGGTTCTCGCAATCTCACTTTTGATAGCTTGTGCGAAGAACCCCGTGAAACATATCCATCCGTCTCACCCCACTTCCTCCCGTCACTATCGCACTCCAAACGGAACGGCAGTGGTAGTTTTATTGGAAGGAATGTCCATGAGGATTTATTCAATGTACAAGGTCATGCGAGGAAGGAAAAGGCATTCTTAAGCCAATTTCGGTCACGGGTTCTTTGGTTCGGGCTTCAAGTACTTTTCGGGCTCGTGATTGATTTTGTTTGAGGTCGAGTAGTGGAGCCCGTATCCAAACCGAATTGACTTGAATTTTCGGGTTGTTTTAAAAGTCGGGCTGGTCACGATTCAGCGGGTCACGTTTCGGCGCTGGTCACGTTTAGGATATATAGGTTTAGTGGGTACGGGTTGGGGTACGGGGAATAGAGGGGGTAATTTTAAATGGTCACGGGTCGGTTAGGTGATTGGCCTGGTTTTAGGTTCGGCCTGCCTGGGCATCGTATCATGGCTGGCTTAGGTTTTTTGGGGTAGTTTTGATGCGCGTGAGGTTGTGGGGAGCGATGTTCAGGACTGGGTACCGCGGGGTAGGTAGTCGGGTTAAACGGGTCGCAGGCCGAGTCGATCGGCCAACGGGTCGCCTGTTAAATCGCTGGTGGTTTCACGAGAATTTTCGCTGGGTTTTGATCCGGGGGTGGGCCGGGGGTAGGTAGGATAGGGGACGGTCCGCGCGTGCGGGTGGTCCGGGTCATGGGTCGTTAATGGGTCGCCTGGGTCATCGCATGCGTAGGGTTTTTGATGGGTTTTTAGGTTTTTTGAGGCGCGCGCACTGCAGGGCAGTAACGGCGGGGCACGGGTCGGGGGACGGGTCCGCAGGCGGCGGGGTCCGGGCCTGGCCTGCCCCGTAGGTTTCAGCTGGCGTTGGCTGTGGCTCGGGTGGATTAGGTCTGGGCTTAGCGGTTTAGTGGTTAGGTTAGCCCAGCAGCAAAGCGCGCTGGCCAGGGCAGCAGGGAGCGCTGGGGAGGTGGTTCTCGTGGCTCGGCAGAGGTTCCGCGTCGTGGCCGCCGTAGGTTCCGAAGCTTCCGCCGCCATTAATTCCGGCCAAATTTCTTGGGTAGGGTTTTTTGGGTTTTGCAACGGGGGGGTCAGATCCGTGGTGGTGGTGGTTCCGACCACCATTTTGGCCGGAATTTCTTCCCCCGATGCCAAAAACGTAGAAATTGATGTTTTTTGGTTCGGATTTGAGATTTTTCTATTGTTTTTCCCCGTGACAACATGCCAACCGACGGTTTTGATGGTTTCGATCCGAGATGCACTTTTGTCATTGAAGGAGGAGGGGTAGGATTTTGAGATTTACCTTTTGCCTTAGTCGAATTCTCCATAGTTTCAATGCCATTGTCATCCTTCCTTGGTCTCAAATCCGGATTTAATTTCCAACAACCTTCAATATCATGTCCTTGTAATTTACAAGTAGTACAATACTTAGGAATGAAGTCAAACCTAATTTTTTGCACTTTTGTAAGAACAATTCCATTCTTTTTGAAAGATAATTGAATTTTTTGAGGGTGAACTTTTAGTAAATCCACTTCAACCTTCACCCTAGCACAACTTGGCCTTGTCATCTTCCTTGTTGTAATCTAGGCAATGGGTTTCACCGCCGCTATCGCGGAACAAGGCCGATTGCCATGAAAATTGGAGGAAGATTTGGAAAAGAAATCCATCCCCAAGCACATGTGACTCCTCCTCCGGATTAAAAGCAACATCCCAAATGAATGTTCTCATTAACAACATCTTATTATTCTCTTTAATCCAAAAACTAGGGCTAGACATCAAAGTAGCATAATCTTCTTCGATTGAGCACCGAATTAAAACATGGCGATTATACAACAACCCTATTGAAACCTCAGCCTTTAATCCACATTGCTTAGGAATTTCCTTCCGCAATAGATCAAAATTAGTCCAACCATTTGAAAACTTACCAATAACCGCAAGTTTCAAATCTTGTTCTTTAATCATCAAATCAATTTCATCCTCCTCAAACATGACCATAGGTTCACCATGAAGATAGTTGATAGTTTTTAGGGGCACTAAGTCGGCGAGGAGTGGGGGGCGACGACGGCGGTATTAGGGTTTACCGCCGCCGCCACTGTCAAGGATGAAACCGGGGGGGTGGGGGTAGATTTGACCATTTCTAGGAAGGTGGGGGGGTGTGGAATGGCGGTGGGGTGATGGCCGACCACAGGAGGTGGCCGGCCGGTGGCCACGACGGCCATAGGTGGCCGGAAAAGTGACGGCTAAGGGCTAGGGTTTTTCCGTCGAAAAGGAGGAGAGAGGGGAGAGCAAAAATTAAAATTTAAAATGTTAAAATGTTAAAATGTTGGCTTTATTTAGCCGTTGAGTGGTTAATTATTTAGTCATTTTTTAGCGCGTGGTCTCGGGTTCGAATCCTCCTTATCAATGCACTTCTCCTACCGACCTACTTAATCGCCTCCGCTTGTCCCTACACGCTTGGAGGATTTTTATGAGTAATTTCATCCGTGTTAGAGGCTTAGGTTAGCTACTCCTTCACCCTCGCAGAATGACAATTAATCTCACCCGCCGAGCATGGGAATCGAACCCAAGACCTCCCACACACGGTATCCTTAGCCTAACCTTTGACCATCGGGCCAAATGTCGCTGGATTAAATGTTGGCTTTATTTAGCCGCTGAGTGGTTAATTATTAGTCATTTTTAGCGTGGTCTCGGTTCGAATCCTCCTTATCATGCACTTCTCCTACCGACCTACTAATCGCCTCCGCTGTCCCTACACGCTTGGAGGATTTTATGAGTAATTCCATCCGTGTTAGAGACTTAGGGTTAGCTACTCCCTGCCCCCGCAGAATGGCAATTAATCTCACCTCTGACAGTGGAATCGAACCCAAGACCTCCCACACAAGGTATCTCTTAGCCTAACCTTCACCATCGGGCCAAATGCCTGGGTTTAGGGTTTAGGGTTTAGGGTTTGTGGTTTAGGGTTTAGTGGTTTAGGGTTTAGTGGTTTAGGGTTTGTGGTAGGGTTTAGTGGTTTAGTGGTTTGTGGTTTGTGGCCCAGGTTTGTGTTTGTGGTTTGTGGTTTAGGTTCAGTGGCCCAGTGGTTTAGGGTTCAGGTTCAGTGGTTTAGTGGTTTGTGGCCCAGGCCCAGGCCCAGTGGCCCAGGCCCAGGCCAGGCCCAGTGGCCTGTGGCCCAGTGGCCCAGGGCCCAGTGGCCCAGTGGCCCAGTGGCCCAGGGCCCAGTGGTTCAGGCCCAGTGGTTCAGTGGTTCAGTGGCCTGTGGCCCAGGGTTTAGTGGCCCAGGCCCAGTGGTTTAGGTTTAGGGTTTGTGGTTTAGGTTTAGGCCCAGTGGCCCAGTGGCCCAGGTTTGTGGTTTAGGTTTAGGGTTTGTGGTTTGTGGTTTAGTGGTTTAGTGGTTTAGGGTTTGTGGTTTAGGTTTTAGTGGTTTAGTGGTTTAGGGTTTAGGGTTTGTGGTTTGTGGTTTTTTTTTTTTTTTTTTTTTGGTAATCATCCAGCTTGTTGCCCAGTTATTTTATTAATAACAGAAATGAAACAGGTGCCCAAAAGGGGGAATACAGACTCTATCAGGATATGTCCTATCTCGCCTGCTAACCCTATCTAGGCGAAGCTTAGGTCTATCCCGAATGTAAAAAGAAGGAAGATGCTAAGATCAGATAAGCTATGATCATCATAGAGTTTATAATTCACTCGATGATGATATTAAAATTTATGATACTAAGGTAGAATAATAATATAATCACAAAGTTAGAACTCTAAACTCAGACTTATAAAATCTTCAAACCCAAGTACCTTGTCCTCCTCATCTAATAACTTGGTATGTAATCATTTCTTCTTTGATCTTGTGGTTACCGCCAACGGGATTGTCGGCTTTTTAGCTTGTTTTACTCGCCGTTGCCAAGACTCAACTTCTATTCTAGCCTCGTATTGCTTCCTCAATTCTTTTCATCTCAAAGAAACATATCCACGCATCGTGACGCTCAAACATGTGACCAAGTGCTATCTCAAGCTCCTCATCAAGTATATCTTCTTCCATACCTTCATCAATAGAAGTGGTGTTGGTTCAGTTCATACGGCTCCATGATCCAATCCCGCCTATCTTCCGCGAGGCAATGATCATGTCGAATTCCTTAAGACATCTTCAAAATTGGTCATACCATAGAATTCACCATCACTTTCCATTTCTCGATCAAAGGCTTCACGGTTCTCGCAATCTCACTTTTGATACCATGTGAAGAACCCCGTGAAACATATCCATCTGTCTCACCCCACTTCCTCCCGTCACTATCGCACTCAACGGAACGGCAGTGGTAGTTTTATTGGAAGGAATGTCCGATGAGGATTTATTCAATGTACAAGGTTGTGGAGGAAGGAAAAGGCATTCTTAAGCCAATTTCAGTCACGGGTTCTTTGTGTTTGTGGGCTTCAAGTACTTTTGGGCTCGGTGATTGATTTTGTTTGAGGTCGAGTAGTGAGCCCGTGATCCAAACCGAATTGACTTGAATTTTCGGGTTGTTTTAAAAGTTGGTTGGCCGGGTCACGATTTGGGGGTCACTGTTTCGGCGTGGTCACGGTTTAGGATATATAGGTTTAGTGGTATGGGTTGGTACGTGGGAATAGATGGGGTAATTTTAAATGGTCGATGGCTCGTTAGGTGATTGGCCTCGGGTTTAGGTTCTGGCCTGCCTGGCATCGGGTATCATATGCGGCTTAGGGTTTTGGGGTAGTTTTACGCGGGGGTGAGGTTAGGGGAGCGATGTCAGGATCGGGTACCGCGGGGTAGGTAGTCAAGTTAAACGGGTCGCAGAATGAGCCGATCGGCCAACGGGCTCGCCTGTTAAATCGCTGGGTGGTTTCACGAGAATTTTGGGGTTTCGATCCGGGGGTGGCGGGGGTAGGTAGGATAGGGGACGGGTCCGCAGTGGGGGTGGTCCGGTCCGCGGGTCTGGGCACGGGTCGGGTCGGGTCATCGCTGCGTAGGGTTTTGATGGGTTTTAGGTTTTTGAGCGCGCTGCAGTGGTAACGGGGGTGCGGGGGTACGCGGTCGGACGGTCCGCAGCGCGGTGGGTCCGGGCTCATGGCCTGGTCCCGGTAGGTTTCACCATGGTCGGCCAGTGGTTTGGGTGGATTAGGGCTCGGGCTTAGCGGTTTAGTGGTTAGTTAGGCCCAGAAGAAAGCGCGCCGGGCTAGGCGGGGAGCGCTGGGGAGGTGGTTCCGTGGGCTCAAGAGGGTTCCGCGTCGTGGCGCCGCTTAGGTTCCGAGTGGTTTTCCGCCGCCATTAATTCCCTGGCCGAAATTTCTTTTTGGGTAGGGTTTTTTGGGTTTTGCAACGGGGGGGTCAGATCCGTGGTGGTGGTGGTGGTTCCGACCACCATTTTGGCCGGAATTTCTTCCCCCGATGCCAAAAACGTAGAAATTGATGTTTTTTGGTTCGGATTTGAGATTTTTCTATTGTTTTTCCCCGTGACAACATGCCAACCGACGGTTTTTGATGGTTTCGGATCTGAGACAGAATTTTTGTCATTAGAAGGAGGAGGGGTAGGATTTTGAGATTTACCTTTTGCCTTAGTCGAATTCTCCATAGTTTCAATGCCATTGTCATCCTTCCTTGGTCTCAAATCCGGATTTAATTTCCAACAACCTTCAATATCATGTCCTTGTAATTTACAAGTAGTACAATACTTAGGAATGAAGTCAAACCTAATTTTTTGCACTTTTGTAAGAACAATTCCATTCTTTTTGAAAGATAATTGAATTTTTTGAGGGTGAACTTTTAGTAAATCCACTTCAACCTTCACCCTAGCACAACTTGGCCTTGTCATCTTCCTTGTTGCCAATCTAGGCAATGGGTTTCCCATCGCCGCTATCGTGAACAAGGCCGATTGGCCATGAAAATTTGGAGGAAGATTTGGAAAAGAAATCCATCCCCAAGCAATATGTGACTCCTCCTCTGGATTAAAAGCAACATCCCAAATGAATGTTCTCATTAACAACATCTTATTATTCTCTTTAATCCAAAAACTAGGGCTAGACATCAAAGTAGCATAATCTTCTTCGATTGAGCACCGAATTAAAACATGGCGATTATACAACAACCCTATTGAAACCTCAGCCTTTAATCCACATTGCTTAGGAATTTCCTTCCGCAATAGATCAAAATTAGTCCAACCATTTGAAAACTTACCAATAACCGCAAGTTTCAAATCTTGTTCTTTAATCATCAAATCAATTTCATCCTCCTCAAACATGACCATAGGTTCACCATGAAGATAGTGATAGTTTTAGGCACTAAGTCGGCGAGTGGAGGGGGCGACGACGGCGGTATTAGGGTTTACCGCCAATCACAAGGATGAAACCGGGGGGGTGGGGGTAGATTTGACCATTTCTAGGAAGGTGGGGGGGTGTGGAATGGCGGTGGGGTGATGGCCGACCACAGGAGGTGGCCGGCCGGTGGCCACGACGGCCATAGGTGGCCGGAAAAGTGACGGCTAAGGGCTAGGGTTTTTCCGTCGAAAAGGAGGAGAGAGGGGAGAGCAAAATAAAAGTTGGCTTTTAAAATGTTGGCTTTATTTAGCCGTTGAGTGGTTAATTATTAGTCATTTTTAGCGCGTGGTCTCGGGTTCGAATCCTCCTTATCATCGCACTTCTCCTACCGACCTACTAATCGCTCCGCTTGTCCCTACACGCTTGGAGGATTTTTATGAGTAATTCCATACGTGTTAGAGACTTAGGTTAGCTACTCCTTGCCCCTCGCAGAATGGCAATTAATCTCACCGCCGATATGGGAATCGAACCTCGACCTCCCACACACGGTATCCTTAGCCTAACCTTTCACCATTGGGCCAAATGTTGGATAAAAATGTTGGCTTTATTTAGCCGCTGAGTGGTTAATTATTAGTCATTTTTAGCGCGTGGTCTCTGGTTCGAATCCTCCTTATCACTGCACTTCTCCTACCGACCTACTTTAATCGCTCCGCTTGTCCCTACACGTTGAGGATTTTTCATGAGTAATTCCATCCGTGTTAGAGGCTTAGGTTAGCTACTCCTTCACCCCGCACGGCAATTAATCTCACCTCACGATATGGGAATCGAACCCAAGACCTCCCACACATGGTATCCTTAGCCTAACCTTTCACCATCGGCCAAATGTCATTGGACGGGTTTAGGTTTGTGTGGTTTAGGGTTTAGGGTTTAGGGTTTAGGGTTTAGGTTTAGGGTTTAGGGTTTAGGGTTTGTGGTTTAGGTTTAGGGTTTGTGGTTTAGGTTTAGTGGTTTAGGTTTAGGTTTGTGGTTTGTGTTTGTGGTTTAGGGTTTAGGTTTAGGTTTAGGTTTAGGTTTGTGGTTTAGGGTTTGTGGTTTAGGTTTTTTTTTTTTTTTTTTTTTAGGTAATCATCCGTGCTTGTTGCCTGTGTTATTTTATTAATAACAGAAATGAAACAGGTGCCCAAAAGGGGGAATACAGACTCTATCAGGATATGTCCTATCTCGCCTGCTAACCCTATCTAGGCGAAGCTTAGGTCTATCCCGAATGTAAAAAGAAGGAAGATGCTAAGATCAGATAAGCTATGATCATCATAGAGTTTATAATGCACTCTATGATGATATTACAATTGATGATACTAAGGTAGAATAATAATATAATCACAAAGTTAGGAACTCTAAACTCTGTACTTATAAAATCTTCAAACCCAAGTACCTTGTCCTCCTCGTCATCTAATAATCCTTGGTATAGAATCATTTCTTCTTTGATCTTGTGGTTACTGCCAATGGGATTGTCGGTTTTTTAGCTTGTTTACCTTGCCGTGCTGTTGAAGACTCAACTTCTATTCTAGCCTTGGGTATTGCTTCCTCAATTCTTTTCATCTCAAAGAAACATATCCACGTGATCGTGACGCCCTGAAACATGTGACCAAGTGCTATCTGAAGCTCCTCATCATCAAGTATATCTTCTTCCATACCTTCATCAATAGCAAGTGGTGTTGGTTCAGGTTCATACGGTTCCATGATCCAATCCCGTCTATCTTCTGTGGAGGCAATGATCATGTCGGAATTCCTTAAGACATCTTCAAAATTGGTCATACCATAGAATTCACCATCACTTTCCATTTCCTGATCAAAGGCTTCACGGTTCGCAATCTCGCCTTTTGATACCAGCGAAGAACCCCGTGAAACATATCCATCCTGTCTCACCCCACTTCCTCCCGCTACCATCGCACTCCAAACGGAACGGCAAAGGGTAGTTTTATTGGAAGGAATGTCCATGAGGATTTATTCAATGTACAAGGTTGTGGGGAAGGAAAAGGCATTCTTAAGCCAATTTTGGGTCACGGGTTCTTTGTGCTTGTGGGCTTCAAGTACTATTGGGCTTGGTGATTGATTTTGTTTGAGGTCGAGTAGTGGAGCCCGTATCCAAACTGAATTTGACTTGAATTTTCTTGGGTTGTTTTGGTTGGCTTTGGGGTTGGGCCGATTTGGGTCACTGCTCGGCGCTGGTCACGTTTAGGATATATAGGTTTAGTGGGTATGGGTTGGTACGTGGGAATAGAGGGGGTGTAATTTTAAATGGTTGATGGCCTGTTAGGTGATTGGCCTGGTTTTAGGTCTGGCCTGCCTCGGGTATCATATGGGCTTAGGGTTTTGGGGTAGTTTTGACGCAGAGTGAGGTTAGGGGAGCGATGTTCAGGATCGGTACCGCGGGGTAGGTAGTCGTTAAACGGGTCGCAGTGGGCCGAGTTGGATCGGCCAACGGCTCGGGTTAAATCGCTGGTGGTTTCACGAGAATTTTGGTGGGGTTTGATCCGTGGGTGGGCGGGGGGTAGGTAGGATAGGGGATGGGTCCGCAGGGGTGGGGTGGTCCGGTCATGGGTCGCAATGGCTCGCCTGGGTCATCGCCATGTAGGGTTTTGATGGGTTTTT
Source organism: Przewalskia tangutica (assembly GCA_029844215.1). NCBI lineage: Eukaryota > Viridiplantae > Streptophyta > Magnoliopsida > Solanales > Solanaceae > Przewalskia > Przewalskia tangutica. The sequence goes on along the minus strand of JAQGDG010000204.1, from coordinate 95,048 downwards.
AGGTTTTTGAGGCGCGGCGCTGCAGGGTGTAACGGCGGGGTACGTGGGTCGGGACGGGTCCGCAGCGCGTGGGGTCCGGCCGCGGGCCTGCCCGGTAGGTTTCACTGGGTTGGCGGCTGTGGCTGGGGGTGGATTAGGTTTGGGCTTAGTGGTTTAGGGTTAGGTTAGCCCAGCACAGCGCACGGGCTAGGCGTGGGAGCGCTGGGAGGGTGGTTCTCGTGGTCGGCAGAGGTTCCGCGTCGTGCCGCCAGGTTCCGAAGGTTTTCCGGCCGCCACACTTTCGCGCCGGAAATTTCTTTTTGGGTAGGGTTTTTTGGGTTTTGCAACGGGGGGGTCAGATCCGTGGTGGTGGTGGTTCCGACCACCATTTTGGCCGGAATTTCTTCCCCCGATGCCAAAAACGTAGAAATTGATGTTTTTTGGTTCGGATTTGAGATTTTTCTATTGTTTTTCCCCGTGACAACATGCCAACCGACGGTTTTTGATGGTTTCGGATCTGAGACAGAATTTTTGTCATTAGAAGGAGGAGGGGTAGGATTTTGAGATTTACCTTTTGCCTTAGTCGAATTCTCCATAGTTTCAATGCCATTGTCATCCTTCCTTGGTCTCAAATCCGGATTTAATTTCCAACAACCTTCAATATCATGTCCTTGTAATTTACAAGTAGTACAATACTTAGGAATGAAGTCAAACCTAATTTTTTGCACTTTTGTAAGAACAATTCCATTCTTTTTGAAAGATAATTGAATTTTTTGAGGGTGAACTTTTAGTAAATCCACTTCAACCTTCACCCTAGCACAACTTGGCCTTGTCATCTTCCTTGTTGCCGAATCTAGGGCAATGGGTTTCCCCACTGCCGCCGCCATCGTGAACAAGGCCGATTGGCCATGAAAATTTGGAGGAAGATTTGGAAAAGAAATCCATCCCCAAGCAATATGTGACTCCTCCTCTGGATTAAAAGCAACATCCCAAATGAATGTTCTCATTAACAACATCTTATTATTCTCTTTAATCCAAAAACTAGGGCTAGACATCAAAGTAGCATAATCTTCTTCGATTGAGCACCGAATTAAAACATGGCGATTATACAACAACCCTATTGAAACCTCAGCCTTTAATCCACATTGCTTAGGAATTTCCTTCCGCAATAGATCAAAATTAGTCCAACCATTTGAAAACTTACCAATAACCGCAAGTTTCAAATCTTGTTCTTTAATCATCAAATCAATTTCATCCTCCTCAAACATGACCATAGGTTCACCATGAAGATAGGTGATAGGTTTTAGGCACCAAGTCGGCGAGTGGAGGGCGACGACGGCAGGGTATAGGGTTTACCGCCGCCACCGCCAAGGATGAAACCGGGGGCGGGGTAGATTTGACCATTTCTAGGAAGGTGGGTGTGGAATGGCGGTGGGGTGATGGCCGACACAGTGAGGCGGCCTGGCCACGACGCCATAGGTGGCCTAAAAGTGACTTCATGGCTAGGGTTTTTCCGTCGAAAAGGAGGAGAGAGGGGAGAGCAAAAATTCCAAATAAAATGTTGGCTTTATTTAGCCGTTGAGTGGTTAATTATTTAGTCATTTTTAGCGCGTGGTCTCGGGTTCGAATCCTCCTTATCAATGCACTCTCCTACCGACCTACTAATCGCTCCGCTTGTCCCTACACGCTTGAGGATTTTTATGAGTAATTCCATCCGTGTTAGAGGCTTAGGTTAGCTCCTTCACCCTCGCACGGCAATTAATCTCACCTGCCGATATGGGAATCGAACCCAAGACTCCCACACACGGTATCCTTAGCCTAACCTTTCACCATTGGGCCAAATGTTGGATAAAATGTTGGCTTTATTTAGCCGCTGAGTGGTTAATTATTAGTCTTTTTTAGCGCGTGGTCTCGGTTCGAATCCTCCTTATCACTGCACTTCTCCTACCGACTCATTTAATCGCCTCCGCTTGTCCCTACACGTTGAGGATTTTTATGAGTAATTCCATCCGTGTTAGAGACTTAGGGTTAGCTACTCCCTTCATCCCTGCAGAATGGCAATTAATCTCACCTCTGCTGATATGGGGAATCGAACCCAAGACCTCCCACACATGGTATCCTTAGCCTAACCTTTGACCATTGGGCCAAATGCTGTTGGATTAAAATGTTGGCTTGTTAGCCGTTGTTTATTATTAATTATTATGTGTTTCCCATGTGTCATGCCCCGAAGTTCGAGTCGGTTTAACAATAGGCACCCTCCCGCTTAGACAACCTACCATACCGCTTGAGGTCAGATCAACCACTCCTGGCTGGGCCTGCCCGTTAAGTGTCCTTTAATCAAATGGGCCCTCAGAGGTATAGAGGAATCCGCTTAGCCGACAGTACTCAAGCAGGCCCAACCCCTTTTATTCACCTCGTTAAGAGCATTCAATAAAATTGCAAGGAATTAATCTCACCCCGTTAAGGGAATCGAACCCACGCCTCGCATGCGAGCATCCTTAGCCTAACCTTTCACCATTGGGCCAAATGTCGCTGGATAAAAATGGACCATTTCTCGATTTGGCGTGTCATCCTCGCGCAGGGCCATGCTAATCTTCTCTAGATCGCTCCAATTTATCGGATGTCCCCGGGCGGACTTAAAATGTTGGCTTTATTTAGCCGCTGAGTGGTTAATTATTAGTCATTTTAGCGCGTGGTCTCGGTTCGAATCCTCCTTATCATGCACTCCTCCTACCGACCTGGATCGCCTCCGCTTGTCCCTACACGCTTGGAGGATTTTTCATGAGTAATTCCATCCGTGTTAGAGGCTTAGGTTAGCTACTCCCTTCACCCCCGCAATGGCAATTAATCTCACCTCTGACATGGGAATCGAACCCAAGACCTCCCACACATGGTATCCTTAGCCTAACCTTTGACCATTGGGCCAAATGCTGTTGGATGGGTTTAGGGTTTAGGGTTTAGGGTTTAGGGTTTAGGGTTTAGGGTTTAGGTTTTTTTTTTTTTGTTTCTTTTTTTTTTTTTTTTTTTAGATAATCCACTAGGCTTGTGGGCCTAGGTAATTTTATATATCAAAAAGGAAAGTACATGGGCCCCCGTAGGGGGAATACATCGCCATCGCAGGAGTGCAGAAAGAGAAGCAATAATCAATAAACGATCATCACCGAGTTTATAACATACTCGATGATGATACTACAAATGCGATACAAACAAAATGAAGATACAATGTAAGCCTAAAGCTATAAGCTACCTCCGCATACAAAGTCTTCAACTGTTGTTCATCTTCCACATCCCCAAATACTCTAAAATCGATCATGTAAAAGCGAGTCCTGGTCCGGATCCGATCCGATCTAGTAGATGGATGAGGTTGCTCACGTAATCCTGAGCAAAGATTCGTATTGGAATCAATGGGTTGGTCCGCTGAGCTAGCAATGCATCTGGCTACGCCCCAGTGTCCGATCTAACTTAAGATCCATCTTCATGTATTTATCATTGCTCGTCAGGTCATATTCGCTATCAATCGTTGCTCGCGCGATGAAGAGTGTAGGGCTGATGTGGCTCGCAACCTGCATCGCCTCGTGAAGAGCCTCGTAATGATATCCAAAGATGGGCCAGTTGTTCGCCCGACAAACCTCGCTTCGACGCCACAATCAGGCTTTTCGCATCCATGAATATGTTGATAAAATCGCTGCATCGCTTAGCTTCATCACCATTCGCAGCCTCGTCCCGAATATCCTCGCTCCAGGAATAGCCCTATCCAAACCAATCGGTAACTGGTGTAACCTCGTGGGATCTCCTTACCTCGAGTATTATGCCCATAAAAGGATCCAATCCTCTATAGCAAAAGGCGCACTCGTGAGTGAAGTCTCTTATACTGGTTTGTCAACCATCAGATTCTATCCTCATCAAACAAGTCACCATGTCAACAAAATTATCATCTTCACAACTATGTATTCTCATGGTATCAACATCCACCTCAATATCATCATTATCAAGAATAACAAGCTCATTACCACAAATTCTCCCACACTACCTAAGAGGGAATGCTAGTACAAGCTTGGTTCAACGGCACAAAGTTCTTGGCTAGTGAAGGTAGCTCAAGATTAATGCCAATCAAGAAAGGGTCCCGGAAGGATACATTTTCAGAGGTAGGGGAGGTGCGAGGAGAATATGTGGCTTAGTTTGGCTTTCCCAATATCCAGCTGGGATACCGTGAGTAAGTGAGTGGAGGGCGGTGTAGTATCCGGAGGAAGCGGTAGGTTCATGGGAGGTGGGATGGGTTCCGGTGGAGTAAGGGTGCGACATCGGTGAGTGATAGGTGGAGTGGTCTCTCGTGGGTTTGGCTCACAGGAGGAGGGGGAGGTCTCGCTGGGCCTGAGTTGGTAAGTGGCTGGGTTATAGAGGCCTGGGATAGGTAAGCGGAGGAGGCGCTAGCAATGGTGGGAAGGATTGTGCCATGAATTGAAAAGGCGAGGTGTTTTGTTGATGGATTGGAGTAAGCGGGTAGGTAATGGATCGGGTGATTGGAATTTCTAGGTGCTATAGAGACTTGTATGTTTTTGTTCGAGGTTGTTTTGGTTAACTTTAGATATTTGTGGCTGGATTTGATTCCCAGATTTTTGGTTTTTGGCTTTGACTTGTGGAGTATTTTTCTTTCGCTTTTTATCGCAACCGCTTGCTACCATTTGTATTTTTGGGGCTTTTGGCTTGATGTATTTTTGGGGTTTCTTGTTTGGATTTGAATTTTTGGGTGGGTTGTTTGTTTTGTTTGGATTGTCCGTGGATTTGGGTTTTGGGTTGTCTTTTGGAGGAGGAACAGGATGTGTATTTTCTTTGTCTTCAAGGTCTCATCTCGTGATTGAGTTTCCAACACCCGCACATCATGTCCTCAAGGGAACAATTAATGCAATACTTTGGGAGAAAGTCAAACCGAATCTTGTAAGAGTTTGTTTGAATTCCCTTCCGTAGCAATTTGGATTTGGATATTTTGGGATGACGCAACAAATCTAATTCGACCTTAACCTTAGCACAACTAGACGGGTCATATTTTTGGTCGCGATCAACACAAATGGGTCTACCCACCACGTACAATAGACAATAGATAGACTCATCAAAGTAAACAGTGGAAGGTTAGGGAATGAAACCAAGCCTGTTATACTAGTTTCTTTTGTAGGTCAAAAGAAACATCATATTTCATAGTGCGTAGCGATAGGATTCTTTGTCTTTAATATCAAAGCCGGAAGAGATGGACATATGGTATCATAATCTTCTTCAATGGAGCATCGAATCGTAATATGACGACTAAACAGATAACCAATTCTAACTTGGGCTTTCAATTTCAACCGCTTAGGTAATTCACCTCGAAAATCTATGTTAGGCATGCCATGACTAAATTTACCTATCACCGCCATTTCAAGTCTTGACGCGCAATTAGCACACATCAATTTCATTTTCAAGCAATAATGTAGTTCTCCGTAAATAATTTACCCGCAGGCTAACGGAGGTGGTTTTTGATCGCTTCGAGCTTTGGGACTCACTGATCCAGCTTCCCGAGATGATGATTGAGAATATGAGCAACCGAATTCTGTGAAGGACCAGTCAGATACACCGGGAGGTCGCACCACCTGCATCACCATCGATCAAGGCGCAGACGAAATTCCATTTGATCCAAAGTCAATGAATTATTGCACGGGGTCATTAGTGGTGGAAAATCAAGAAATGGATCGACAACTCGCTCGAGGTCGCCTACCGCCACCGCCGCCATTGACGCCGCCAACTCGCCGGAAAATATGGCAGATCTGAAAATTGGAGAGTTGAGGTTCGGAATTTAGTGGGAGTTGTAGAGCTTGATGAGACGAACACAATGGTATCACCCAACACCCTCGCCTGAACCTGGAACGATCGGAAATCGCCGTCGAAGTCTCGGAAAATCTGAGATGGTCGTCCCCGCGATCTGGGATGAATCGAAGGTTGAAAGTGGGTGCAAAATGTCGGGAAGGGGACGACGAAGCTGCTGGTACAACTCACGACCGTCGAATGTACCTCAGGTGACCGGAAAATGAATGGCGGCGGCTAGGGTTTTGTGATTTTCCGAACTGGTCGATGTGGATCTTGAGGTTGAGTCGAGGTACGGGATTGGTATTAAAATGACGGCAAGGAGATGCTGAATCTGTTGGTACCACCCCCGATCGTCGTCGATGCATGAGGTCGCCGGAAAGTCGAAAAGACGATCGGAAAACTGAAGCTTTTTCGATCTGAGATTTCCGGCGATTTAGGAGGAGTCGACGTTCGTGGTGGGTATGGAAATGACGGGGGCGTCAAGACGAAGCTTTTGGTGGTGGTCCCTAGGCATACCGAGGCCGGAAATGGCGAAATCACACAGAATCAGAAGGCTATCGTTTCACGCATTTTAAAACAAAAAAAAAAAATTGGTTTAGGTTTAGGTTTAGGTTTAGGTTTAGGTTTAGGTTTAGGGTTTAGGGTTTAGGGTTTAGGGTTTAGGTTTTTTTTTTTTTTTTTTTTTTCATTTTTTTTTTCTTTTTTTTTTTTTTTTTTTTTTTTTTTTTTTAGGTAATCATCCAGGCTTGTTGGCCCAGGTTATTTTATTAATAACAGAAATGAAACAGGTGCCCAAAAGGGGGAATACAGACTCTATCAGGATATGTCCTATCTCGCCTGCTAACCCTATCTAGGCGAAGCTTAGGTCTATCCCGAATGTAAAAAGAAGGAAGATGCTAAGATCAGATAAGCTATGATCATCATAGAGTTTATAATGCACTCTATGATGATATTACAATTGATGATACTAAGGTAGAATAATAATATAATCACAAAGTTAGGAACTCTAAACTCTGTACTTATAAAATCTTCAAACCCAAGTACTATTCTCCTCGCCATCTAATAATCCTGGTATGTAATCATTTCTTCTTTGATCTTGTGGTTACCGCCATGGGATTGTCGGTTTTTTAGCTTGTTTACCTTGCCGTGCTGTTGAAGACTCAACTTCTATTCTAGCCTTGGGTATTGCTTCCTCAATTCTTTTCATCTCAAAGAAACATATCCACGTGACGGACGCTCAAACATGTGACTGTGCTATCCAAGCTCCTCATCATCAAGTATATCTTCTTCCATACCTTCATCAATAGCAAGTGTGGTTCAGTTCATACGGTTCCATGATCCAATCCCGCTCATCTTCCGCGAGGCAATGATCATGTCTGAATTCCTTAAGACATCTTCAAAATCGTCATACCATAGAATTCACCATCACTTTCCATTTCCTCGATCAAAGGCTTCACGGTTCGCAATCTCACTTTGATACAGCGTGAAGAACCCCGTGAAACATATCCATCTCTTCACCCCACTTCCTCCCGCTACTATCGCACTAAATCGGAACGGCAGTGGTAGTTTTATCAAGGAATGTCCATGAGGATTTATTCAATGTACAAGGTGTGAGGGAAGGAAAAGGCATTCTTAAGCCAATTTTGGTCAATGGGTTCTTTGTGTTCGCGGGCTTCAAGTACTTTTGGGCTTGGTGATTGATTTTGTTTGAGGTCGAGTAGAGCCCGTGATCCAAACTGAATTTGGACTTGAATTTTCGGGTTGTTTTAAAAGTGGTGGGCTTTGGGGCCGATTTGGGTGGTCACTGCTTTCGGGTGGTCACGTTTAGGATATAGGTTTAGTGGTATGGGTCAGGGTACGCGAATAGAGGTGTAATTTTAAATGGTCATGGCCTGTTAGGTGATTGGCCTGGTTTTAGGTTCGGCCTGCCTGGCATCGTATCATAAGCGGGCTTAGGTTTTGGGTAGTTTTGACAGTGGGTTGTGGGGGGAGCGATGTTCAGGATCGTACCGCGGGTAGGTAGTTGTTAAACGGGTCGTGAAATGAGTCGATCGCCAACGGGTCGCCCGTTAAATCGCTGGGCAGGGTTTCACGAGAATTTGGGCGGGTTTTGATCCGGGCGGGCGGGGGTAGGTAGGATGGGGATGGGTCCGCGGGGGGGTGGTCCGGCCGCGCTGGTTAACGGGTCGCCTGGTCATCGCGCGTAGGGTTTTGGCGGGTTTTTAGGTTTTTTGAGGCGCGCGCTGCAGGTGTAACGGCGCGGGGGTACGCGGGTCGGACGGGTCCGGCAGGGTGGGGTCCGGCCATGGCCTGCCCTCGGTGGTTTCACTGGCGGTCAGCGCTAGGCTCGGGGTGGATTAGGCTCGGGCTTAGTGGTTTAGGTTAGGTTAGGCCCAAGAAAGCAGCTGGCCGGCTAGCGTGGGGAGCGCTGCGAGGGTGGTTCTGTGGGTCAGAGGGTTCCGCGGTCGTAGGCCGCGTAGGTTCCGAGGTTTTCCCTGGCCATTAATTCGGCTGGAAATTTCTTTGGGTGGTTTTTGGGTTTTGCAACGGGGCCGATCCGTGGTGGCGCGGTGGTTCCACCACCATTTTGGCCTAATTTCTTCCCGATGCCAAAAACGAGAAATTGATGTTTTTGGTTCTGATTTGAGATTTTTCTATTGTTTTTCCCGCGGATAACATGCCAACCGACTTTTTGATGGTTTTGATCCGAGATGCACTTTTGTCATTAGAATGAGGGGTAGGATTTTGAGATTTACCTTTGCCTTAGTCGAATTCTCCATAGTTTCAATGCCATTGTCATCCTTCCTTGGTCTCAAATCCGGATTTAATTTCCAACAACCTTCAATATCATGTCCTTGTAATTTACAAGTAGTACAATACTTAGGAATGAAGTCAAACCTAATTTTTGCACTTTTGTAAGAACAATTCCATTCTTTTGAAAGATAATTGAATTTTTGAGGTGAACTTTTAGTAAATCCACTTCAACCTTCACCCTAGCACAACTGCCTTGTCATCTTCCTTGTTGTCTAATCTAGTGGCAATGGGTTTCCCACCGCCGCTTATCGTGAACAAGGCCGATTGGCCATGAAAATTTGGAGGAAGATTTGGAAAAGAAATCCATCCCCAAGCAATATGTGACTCCTCCTCTGGATTAAAAGCAACATCCCAAATGAATGTTCTCATTAACAACATCTTATTATTCTCTTTAATCCAAAAACTAGGGCTAGACATCAAAGTAGCATAATCTTCTTCGATTGAGCACCGAATTAAAACATGGCGATTATACAACAACCCTATTGAAACCTCAGCCTTTAATCCACATTGCTTAGGAATTTCCTTCCGCAATAGATCAAAATTAGTCCAACCATTTGAAAACTTACCAATAACCGCAAGTTTCAAATCTTGTTCTTTAATCATCAAATCAATTTCATCCTCCTCAAACATGACCATAGGTTCACCATGAAGATAGTGATAGTTTTAGGGGCAAAGTCGAGGAGTGGGAGGGGGCGACGACGACAGATAGGGTTTACCGCCGCCATCACCAAGGATGAAACCGGGGTAGATTTGACCATTTCTAGGAAGGTGGGTGTGGAATGGCGGTGGGTGATGGCCGACCACGTGAGGTGGCGGCACGGCCACGACGCCATAGCGGCCTAAAAGTGACTGCCATGGCTAGGGTTTTTCCGTCGAAAAGGAGGAGAGAGGGGAGAGCAAAAATTAAAATTTAAAATGTTAAAATGTTGGCTTTATTTAGCCGTTGAGTGGTTAATTATTTAGTCATTTTTAGCGCGTGGTCTCGGGTTCGAATCCTCCTTATCATGCACTTCTCCTACCGACCTACTAATCGCTCCGCTTGTCCCTACACGCTTGGAGGATTTTTATGAGTAATTCCATCCGTGTTAGAGGCTTAGGGTTAGCTACTCCCTTCACCCCGCAGAATGGCAATTAATCTCACCGCCGAGCATGGGAATCGAACCCAAGACCTCCCACACATGGTATCCTTAGCCTAACCTTTCACCATCGGGCCAAATGTTGGATAAAATGTTGGCTTTATTTAGCCGCTGAGTGGTTAATTATTTAGTCATTTTTAGCGCGTGGTCTCTGGTTCAATCCTCCTTATCAATGCACTCTCCTACCGACCTACTAATCGCTCCGCTTGTCCCTACACGCTTGGAGGATTTTTATGAGTAATTCCATCCGTGTTAGAGGCTTAGGTTAGCTACTCCCTTCACCCCGCACGGCAATTAATCTCACCTCACGAGCATGGGAATCGAACCCAAGACCTCCCACACATGGTATCCTTAGCCTAACCTTTCACCATCACAAATGCCGTTGGATAAAATGTTGGCTTTATTTAGCCGCTGAGTGGTTAATTATTTAGTCATTTTTAGCGCGTGGTCTCGGGTTCGAATCCTCCTTATCATCGCACTTCTCCTACCGACTACTTAATCGCTTCTCCGCTTGTCCCTACACGCTTGGAGGATTTTTATGAGTAATTCCGTCCGTGTTAGAGGCTTAGGGTTAGCTACTCCTTCACCCCGCAGAATGGCAATTAATCTCACCGCCGAGCATGGGAATCGAACCCAAGACCTCCCACACACGGTATCTCTTAGCCTAACCTTTGACCATTGGGCCAAATGCCGATGGATAAAATGTTGGCTTTATTTAGCCGCTGAGTGGTTAATTATTTAGTCATTTTTTAGCGTGGTCTCGGTTCAATCCTCCTTATCAGCACTTCTCCTCCGACCTACTAATCGCCTCCGCTTGTCCCTACTGCTTGGAGGATTTTTATGAGTAATTCCATCCGTGTTAGAGGCTTAGGTTAGCTACTCCCTTGCCCGCAGAATGGCAATTAATCTCACCTCTGCGATATGGGAATCGAACCCAAGACCTCCCACACAAGGTATCCTTAGCCTAACCTTTCACCATCAGCCAAATGTCATTGGACGGGTTTAGGGTTTAGGGTTTAGGGTTTAGGGTTTAGGGTTTAGGGTTTAGGGTTTTAGGGTTAAAGGGTTTTAGGTTTGTGGTTTAGGGTTTAGTGGTTTGTGTTTAGGGTTTAGGGTTTAGGGTTTAGGGTTAGGGTTTAGGGTTTGGGTTTAGGGTTTTAGGGTTTAGGGTTTAGGGTTTAGGGTTTAGGGTTTAGGGTTTAGGGTTTAGGGTTTAGGGTTTAGGGTTTAGGGTTTAGGGTTTAGGGTTTAGGGTTTATGGTTTAGGGTTTATGGTTTATGGTTTAGGGTTTAGGGTTTAGGGTTTAGGGTTTAGGGTTTTTTTTTTTTTTTTTTTTTAGGTAATCATCCAGGCTTGTTGGCCCAGGTTATTTTATTAATAACAGAAATGAAACAGGTGCCCAAAAGGGGGAATACAGACTCTATCAGGATATGTCCTATCTCGCCTGCTAACCCTATCTCCAGCTTTCAGTCTATCCCGAATGTAAAAAGAAGGAAGATGCTAAGATCGATAGTTATGATCATCATAGAGTTTATAATGCACTCTATGATGATATTACAATTGATGATACTAAGGTAGAATAATAATATAATCACAAAGTTAGGAACTCTAAACTCTGTACTTATAAAATCTTCAAACCCAAGTACCTTGTCCTCCTCGTCATCTAATAATCCTTGGTATAGAATCATTTCTTCTTTGATCTTGTGGTTACTGCCAATGGGATTGTCGGTTTTTTAGCTTGTTTACCTTGCCGTGCTGTTGAAGACTCAACTTCTATTCTAGCCTTGGGTATTGCTTCCTCAATTCTTTTCATCTCAGCAAACATATCCACGCATCGTGACGCCAAACATGTGACCAAGCGCTATCCAAGCTCCTCATCATCAAGTATATCTTCTTCCATACCTTCATCAATAGCAAGTGGTGTTGGTTCAGTTCATACTTGCCCATGATCCAATCCCGCCTATCTTCTCGCGAGGCAATGATCATGTCTAATTCCTTAAGACATCTTCAAAATCGTCATACCATAGAATTCACCATCACTTTCCATTTCTCGATCAAAGGCTTCACGGTTCTCGCAATCTCACTTTGATACCAGCTGAAGAACCCCGTGAAACATATCCATCTGCCTCACCCCACTTCCTCCCGCTACCATCGCACTCAACTGAACGGCAGCGGTAGTTTTATCAAGGAATGTCCACGAGGATTTATTCAATGTACAAGGTTGTGGAGGAAGGAAAAGGCATTCTTAAGCCAATTTTCAATGGTTCTTTGTGTTTCGGGCTTCAAGTACTTTGGCTCAGTGATTGATTTTGTTTGAGGTCGAGAGGAGCCCGTGATCCGAAACTGAATTTGACTTGAATTTTCTCGGTTGTTTTAAAAGTTGGTCATTTGGGGTCAAATGATTTCACTGGTTTAGGCTCAGTGGTCAGGCTCAGGCCCAGTGGTTTAGTGGTTTAGGGTTTAGGTCAGGCCCAGGTTTAGTGGTTTAGGCCCAGGGTTTAGGGTTTGTGGTTTAGGTTTAGGTTTAGGTTTGTGGCCCAGGTTTAGGTGGTTCAGTGGCCCAGGCCCAGTGGTTTGGCCTAGGTTCAGTGGCCCAGTGGCCCAGTGGCCCAGTGGCTCAGGCCTGTGGCCCAGTAGGCCCAGGTGGCCTGAGGTCAGTGGCCCAGTGGCCCAGGCCCAGGCCCAGGCCTGTGGCCCAGTGGCCCAGGCTCAGTGGCCTGGGTTTAGTGGCCCAGGCCTTTGTGGTTTAGGTTTAGGTTTGTGGGTTTGTGGTTTGTGGTTTAGGTTTGTGGTTTAGTGGTTTAGGTTTAGTGGTTTAGTGGTTTAGGGTTTGTGGTTTAGGTTTAGGTTTGTTTAGGTTTTTTTTTTTTTTTTTAGGTAATCATCCAGCTTGTTGCCCAAAGTTATTTTATTAATAATGAAATGAAACAGCCCAAAAGGAATACAGACTTATCAGATATGTCCTATCTCGCCGCTAACCCTATCTAGCGAAGCTAGTCTATCCCGAATGTAAAAGAAGGAAGATGCTAAGATCAGATAGCATGATCATCATGTAGTTTATAATGCACTCTATGATGATATTACAATTTATACTAAGGTAGAATAATAATATAATCACAAAGTTAGAACTCTAAACTCAGACTTATAAAATCTTCAAACCCAAGTACCTTGTCCTCCTCGCCATCTAATAATCGCATGTAATCATTTCTTCTTTGATCTGCGTTACCGCCAACGGATTGTCGCTTTTTTAGCTTGTTTACCTCACGCAGTTGAAGACTCAACTTCTATTCTAGCCTCGGTATTGCTTCCTCAATTCTTTTCATCTCAAAGAAACATATCCACAGATCGTGACGCCAAAACACGTGACTGCTATCCAAGCTCCTCATCATCAAGTATATCTTCTTCCATACCTTCATCAATAAAGTGCGTTGGTTCAGTTCATACTTGCCCATGATCCAATCCCGCCTATCTTCCGCGAGGCAATGATCATGTCTAATTCCTTAAGACATCTTCAAAATCGGGTCATACCATAGAATTCACCATCACTTTCCATTTCTCGATCAAAGGCTTCACGGTTCTCGCAATCTCGCCTTTGATAGCTCAGGTGAAGAACCCCGTGAAACATATCCATCTGTCTCACCCCACTTCCTCCCGTCACTATCGCACTCCAACGAACGGCAGCGGTAGTTTTATCAAGGAATGTCCGACGAGGATTTATTCAATGTACAAGGTCAGGAAGGAAAAGGCATTCTAAGCCAATTTGGGTCACGGGTTCTGCTTGTGGGCTTCAAGTACTTTTGGTCAGTGATTGATTTTGTTTGAGGTCGAGCAGCGGAGCCCGTATCCAAACTGAATTTGACTTGAATTTTCGGGTTGTTTTGTTGGTCGGCTTTGGGTCACGATTAAAGCGGGTCACTGTTTCGGCATGGTCACGTTTAGGATATATAGTTTAGTGGTATGGGTTGGGTACGCGAATAGAGTGGGGTAATTTTAAATGGTCAATGGCTCGTTAGGTGATTGGTCGCTTTAGGTTCGCCTGCCTGGCATCGTATCATATGGGCTTAGGTTTTGGGTAGTTTTGCGGGGTGAGGTTGTGGGAGCGATGTTCAGGATCGTACCGCGGGTAGTCGGGTTAAACGGGTCGCAGGGGCCGAGCCGATCGGCCAACGGCTCGCCTGTTAAATCGCTGCAGGTTTCACGAATCGCGGTTTTGATCCGGCGGCCGGCCGTAGGTAGGATGGGACGGGTCCGCGCGGGTGGTCCGGGTCGCGGGCTCTAACGGGCTCGCCTGGTCATCGCTATGTAGGGTTTTGGCGGGGTTTGTGGTTTTGAAAGCGCGCTGCAGTGGGTGTAACGGCGCGGGGTACGCGGGTCGGGGACGGGTCCGCAGGGGCGGGTCCGGGCTGGCCTGCCCCGTGGTTTCAGCCGGGTCAGCGCCAGGCTCGCAAGTGGATTAGGTCGGGCTTAGGTTTAGGTTAGTTAGGCCCAAAGCAGCCAGCGCCGGGCTAGGCGCGGGAGCGCAGGTGGTGGTGGCTGCAGAGGGTTCCCGCGTGCGCCGCAGGTTCCGAGTGGTTTTCCGCCGCCATTAATTCCGCGCCAAATTTCTGGGTAGGTTTTTGGTTTGCAACGGGGTCGATCCGTGGTGGTGGTGGTTCCGACCACCATTTTGGCCGGAATTTCTTCCCCCGATGCCAAAAACGTAGAAATTGATGTTTTTTGGTTCGGATTTGAGATTTTTCTATTGTTTTTCCCCGTGACAACATGCCAACCGACGGTTTTTGATGGTTTCGGATCTGAGACAGAATTTTTGTCATTAAGGAGTGAGGTAGGATTTTGAGATTTACCTTTTGCCTTAGTCGAATTCTCCATAGTTTCAATGCCATTGTCATCCTTCCTTGGTCTCAAATCCGGATTTAATTTCCAACAACCTTCAATATCATGTCCTTGTAATTTACAAGTAGTACAATACTTAGGAATGAAGTCAAACCTAATTTTTTGCACTTTTGTAAGAACAATTCCATTCTTTTTGAAAGATAATTGAATTTTTTGAGGGTGAACTTTTAGTAAATCCACTTCAACCTTCACCCTAGCACAACTTGGCCTTGTCATCTTCCTTTGTCAATCTAGGCAATGGGTTTCCACCGCCACGCTTATCGTGAACAAGGCCGATTGGACATGAAAATTTGGATGAAGATTTGGAAAAGAAATCCATCCCCACGCAATATGTGACTCCTCCTATGGATTAAAAGCAACATCCCAAATGAATGTTCTCATTAACAACATCTTATTATTCTCTTTAATCCAAAAACTAGGCTAGACATCAAAGTAGCATAATCTTTCTTCGATTGAGCAATCGAATTAAAACATGGCGATTATACAACAACCCTATTGAAACCTCAAATTTTTAATCCACATTGCTTAGGAATTTCCTTCCGCAATAGATCAAAATTAGTCCAACCATTTGAAAACTTACCAATAACCGCAAGTTTCAAATCTTGTTCTTTAATCATCAAATCAATTTCATCCTCCTCAAACATGACCATAGGTTCACCATGAAGATAGTGATAGGTTTTAGGCACTAAGTCGGCGAGTGGAGGGGCGACGACGCCAGATTAGGGTTTACCGCCACCATCACAAGGATGAAACCGGGCGGGTAGATTTGACCATTTCTAGGAAGGTGGTGGAATGGCGGCGGGTGACGGCCGACCACAGAGTGGCCGGCTGGCCACGACGGCCATAGGTGGCCTAAAAGTGATTTACAATGGCTAGGGTTTTTCCGCGGTGCGAGAGAGGGGAGAGCAAAAATTAAAATTAAAAATGTTGGCTTTATTTAGCCGTTGAGTGGTTAATTATTAGTCATTTTTAGCAAAATGTTGGCTTTATTTAGCCGTTGAGTGGTTAATTATTAGTCATTTTTAGCGCGTGGTCTCGGGTTCGAATCCTCCTTATCACTGCACTCTCCTACCGACTTACTAATCGCTCCGCTTGTCCCTACACGCTTGGAGGATTTTTCATGAGTAATTCCATCCGTGGGAGGCTCAGGTTAGCTACTCCTTCACCCCGCAATGGCAATTAATCTCACCTCGCTGAGCATGGGAATCGAACCCAAGACCTCCCACACATGGTATCTCTTAGCCTAACCTTGACCATCGGCCAAATGTCATTGGACGTGGTTTAGTGTTTCAGGTTTAGGTTTAGGCCCAGTGGTCAGGTTTAGTGGCCAGTGGTTTGTGGTCAGTGGTTTAGTGGCCCAGTGGTTCAGTGGCCTGTGGTTTGGCCCAGGTTTGTGTGGTTTGTGGCCCAGGGCCCAGGTTTAGGTTTAGGTTTGTGGCCCAGTGGCCCAGTGGCCCAGGTTTAGGCCTGTGGTTTGGTGGTTTAGGTTTAGGCCTGGGTGGCCTGTGGTTTAGGTTTAGGTTTCCAGGTTTAGTGGCCCAGTGGTTTGTGGTTTAGGTTTGTGGTTTAGGTTTAGTGGTTTGTGGTTTAGGTTTGTGGTTTGTGGTTTAGGGTTTAGGTTTAGGTTTAGTGGTTTGTGGTTTGTGGTTTAGGTTTTTTTTTTTTTTTTTTTTTTTAATCATCCAGCTTGTGCCTGTGCTATTTTATTAATAATGTAATGAAACAGGTGCCCAAAAAAGGGGGAATACAGACTCTATCAGGACATGTCCTATCTCGCCTGCTAACCCTATCTAGGCGAAGCTTAGGTCTATCCCGAATGTAAAAAGAAGGAAGATGCTAAGATTAGATAAGCTATGATCATCATAGAGTTTATAATGCACTCTATGATAATATTACAATTGATGATACTAAGGTAGAATAATAATATAATCACAGAGTTGGGAACTCTAAACTCTGTACTTATAAAATCTTCAAACCCAAGTACTGTCCTCCTCGCCATCTAATAATCCTTGGCATGTAATCATTTCTTCTTTGATTCAGGTTACCGCCAACGGGATTTTCCGCTTTTTAGCTTGTTTACCTTGCCGTGCTGTTGAAGACTCAACTTCTATTCTAGCCTTGGGTATTGCTTCCTCAATTCTTTTCATCTCAAAGAAACATATCCGCCGTGATCGTGACGCCAAACATGTGACTAAGTGCTATCTGAAGCTCCTCATCATCAAGTATATCTTCTTCTATACCTTCATCAATAGCAAGTGGTCTTGGTTCAGGTTCATACGGCCCATGATCCAATCCCGCTCATCTTCCGCGAGGCAATGATCATGTCAATTCCTTAAGACATCTTCAAAATCGTCATACCATAGAATTCACCATCACTTTCCATTTCTCGATCAAAGGCTTCACGGTTCTCGCAATCTCGCCTTTGATACCAGCGTAAGAACCCCGTGAAACATATCCATCTGCTCACCCCACTTCCTCCCGTCACTATCGCACTCCAACTGAACGGGCAGCGGTAGTTTTAGAAGGAATGTCTCACGAGGATTTATTCAATGTACAAGGTCATGAGGAAGGAAAAGGCATTCTAAGCCAATTTCAATGGGCGGTTCTTCGTTTGGGCTTCAAGTACTTTTGGGCTTGATGATTGATTTTGTTCGAGGTCGAGAATGGAGCCCGTGATCCAAACCGAATTTGGACTTGAATTTTCGTTGGGTTTAAAAGTGGTCGCTTTGGTCACGATTCGGGTCACGATTTCGGCTGGCGGGTCACGGTTTTGGATATATAGGTTTAGTGGTATGGGTCAGGGGTACGCGGGAATAGAGGGGGTAATTTTAAATGGTCACTGGCTCGGGTTAGGTGATTTCTCGGCCTGTTTTAGGTCTGCCTGCCTGGCATCGTATCATAAGCGGCTTAGGTTTTTCGGGGTAGTTTCGACGGGGCGAGGTTGTGAGCGGCGTTCAGGATCTGGGTACCGCGGTAGGTAGTCAGGTTAAACGGATCGCAGGGCCGAGTCGATCGGTCAACGGCTCGTCGTTAAATCGTCGTGGGTTTCACGAGAATTTTCAAAGGGTTTCTGATCCAAAGGGGCGGGGTAGGTAGGATAGGGGACGGTCCGCAGCGGGGTGGTCCGGCCGGCTCAAGCACGGCCTCGCCTGTCAACGCTTCGTAGGGTTTTGACGGGTTTTAGGTTTGAGGCGACGGGCGCCGCAGGGTAGAACGGCGGGCGGGTACGGGTCGGGACGGGTCCGCAGGGCGCGCGGGGTCCGGCCATGGCCTGCCCTGCAGGTTTCAGCCATGGTCGGCGGTGGCTCAGGTGGATTAGGCTCGGGCTAGCGGTTTAGTGGTTAGAGTTAGCCCAAGAAGAACGGCGCCGGGCTAGGGCTGAGGCGTGTCGTGGTGGATCCGTGGTCTGAGCTAGGTTCCGCGGTCGTGCCGTGGCAGGTTCGTGGTGGTTTTCTCGCTGGCCATTATTTCCGGCGTCGGAAATTAATTTTTGGCTAGAATTTTTTGTGTTTTTCGATGGGGGGGGCTGTTTTGAAGTGGCAGGGGTGGTGTTGGCCACCATTTTGGCCGGATTTTCTCCCTGAATCGGTAAAACAGTAGGCAAGGTGTTTTTTAGGATTAGATTTGTATTTTTTCTAGGCTTTTTACCTGTGACAACCTGCCAAGCACCATTTTTTGTGGGTTTCGGATCTGGGGGGGTGGTTTTGGACGAAGAAGGATGGGGTAGGTTTAGAGTATTACCTTTTCCATGGTCACGGATTTTCCACAGATTCATTGCCATTGTCAATCTTCTTTGGCCTCAAATCTGGATTTATTTTCCAACACCCTTCAATGTCATGTCCTTGAAGTTTGCAATTATTACAATACTTTGGCAAGAAATCAAACCTTATTTTTTGCCATTTTGTATGAATAATACCATTCTTCTTGAACGAAATTTGAATCTTTTGAGGGTGAGATTTTAACAAATCAACCTCAACCTTAACCCTAGCACAACTAGGCCTTGTTTTATTCCTTGTGGCCGAATCAATAGCAATAGGTTTCCCCACCGCCGCCGCAAGAGAGAACAAGGCCGAATGGCCATAGAAATTAGGAGAAAGGTTAGGAAAAGAAATCCAACCCCAAGCAATGTTTGACTCCTCTTCTGGATTAAATGCAACATCCCAAATGAATGTTCTCATTAACAACATCTTATTATTTTCTTTAATCCAAAAACTAGGGCTTGACATCAAGGTGTCATAATCTTCTTCAATTGAACACCGAATAAGAATATGACGGTTATACAACAAACCTATATTAACCTCATTTCTTCAATCCACATTGTTTAGAATTTCCTTCCTTAATAGATCGAAATCTGTCCAACCATTCGAAAACTTGCCAATAACTGCAAGTTTCAAACCTTGTTCTTGAATCATAGTATCAATTTCTTCCTCCTCAAACATAACCATAGGTTCACCATGAAGATAGGTGATAGATTTTAGTGGCACGAGATTCAAGGAGGGGGGAAGGGAGGCGACGGCGAATTAGGGTTTACCGCCGCTAATCGCTTCGACGAAACCGGTCGGGGTCGATTTGAGTATTTCTCGTGCGGTGGGTATCGTGGTGGGAAGGTGGCCGACCACAGAGGTGTCGCCAAATGCCGAGACGCCATGGTGGCCTAAAAGCGCGGCTAAGGCTAGGGTTTTTCCGATTTTTAGGAGAGAGGGGAGAGCAAATTTTGCTAAAAAATAAAATGTTAAAAAATGTTAAAAAATGTTGGCTTTATTTAAAAAATGTTGGCTTTATTTAGCCGTTGAGTGGTTAATTATTAGTCATTTTTAGCGCGTGGTCTCGGGTTCGAATCCTCCTTATCAATGCACTCTCCTACCGACCTACTGGAATCGCCTCCGCTTGTCCCTACACGCTTGGAGGATTTTTTATGAGTAATTCCATCCGTGTTAGAGACTTAGGTTAGCTACTCCTTCTTCCTCGCAGAATGGCAATTAATCTCACCTCTCCGACATGGGAATCGAACCCAAGACCTCCCACACACGGTATCTCTTAGCCTAACCTTTCACTATCACAAATGTCGTTGGATAAAAATGTTGGCTTTATTTAGCCGTTGAGTGGTTAATTATTAGTCATTTTTAGCGCGTGGTCTCGGGTTCGAATCCTCCTTATCAATGCACTTCTCCTACCGACCTACTAATCGCCTCCGCTGTCCCTACACGCTCGGAGGATTTTTATGAGTAATTCCATCCGTGTTAGAGGCTTAGTGGTTAGCTACTCCTTGCCCTCGCACGGCAATTAATCTCACCTGGCCGACATGGGAATCGAACCTCGACTCTCCCACACACGGTATCCTTAGCCTAACCTTTGACCATTAGGCCAAATGCCGCTGATAAAAAATGTTGGCTTTATTTAGCCGCTGAGTGGTTAATTATTTAGTCATTTTATTATGTGTTTCCCATGTGCCAAGGCCCCGAGTTCGAGTCGCTAACAATAGCACCCTCCGCTAGACAACCTACCCATACCGCTTGAGGTCAGATCAACCACCCTCTGGCTCGGGCTCGCCCGAGTGTCCTTTAATCTGGCCCTCAGAGGTATAGAGGAATCCGCTTAGCCGACACTGGTACTGAAGTTAGGCCCAACCCCTTTTATTCGCCTCGTTAAGAGTATTCGAATAAAATTGCAAGGAATTAATCTCACCTCATTGCATGGAATCGAACCCACTGCCTCAGACAAGTGAGCATCCTTAGCCTAACCTTCGACCATCACAAATGCTGGACGGGTTTAGTGGTTTGTGGTTTAGTGGTTTGTGGCTCAGTTTGTGGTTTGTGGCTCAGGGTTTAGTGGTTTGTGGTTTAGGTTTGTGGGTTTAGGTTTAGTGGTTTAGGGCCCAGGTTTGTGGTTTAGGTTTAGTGGTTTAGGTTTGTGCCCAGTGGTTCAGGCCAGTGGCTCAGGCCCAGTGGCCCAGTGGCCTGGCCCAGGTGGCCCAGGCCTGTGGCTCAGTGGCCTGGCCTGTGGCCCAGTGGCCCAGTGGCCCAGTGGCCTGTGGCCCAGGCCCAGTGGCCCAGTGGCCCAGTGGCCCAGGCCCAGGCCCAGGCCTGTGGCCCAGTGGCCCAGGCCCAGGCCTGGCCTGTGGCCCAGGGTTTGGCCCAGTGGCCTGTGGCCCAGTGGCCCAGTGGTTTAGTGTTTGTGGTTCAGGGTTTGTGTGGTTTAGTGGTTTTAGGTTTAGGTTTAGTGGTTTAGTGGTTTAGGGTTTAGTGGTTTGTGGTTTAGGTTTAGGTTTAGTGTTTGTGGTTTGTGGTTTAGGTTTGTGGTTTAGTGGTTTAGGTTTTTTTTTTTTTTTTTTTTTTTTTTTTTTTGAGTAATCATCCGCACGCTGCCTGTGTTTTTATTAATAACGGAAATAAAGAGGCCTGTAAGGGAATTACAAACTAATAAAGGAGGCGAACCTTTACTACCGCTAGTCCCGCCAGCGAAGCATGTGTCTATCCCAATGTAAAAAGAAAGCAGGTTAAGCTAAAATAAGATAGTTATGATCATCATAGAGTTTATAATGTACTCTATGATGATGTTACAAATGATGATACTAAGATAGAGTAGTAATATAAGAACAAAGCTAGAAATCTAAACTCGAACTTATAAAATCTTCTAACCCAAGTACCTTCTCCTCCTTGTCTTCTCAGAGTCCATGGTATGTAATCATTTCTTCTTTGACCTAGTGTAATCGATAATGGAATGGTCGCTTATTAGCTTCCTTTCGCTGGCATGATTATGTGTTGACGAAGTCCCCGCTCCTTTCTGTGTGGATCGGGTATTGCCGCTTCTAATCTCTTCATCTCTTCAAACATATTTTCGTGATCGTGACACCATGAAACATATGTCCAAGTGCTATCTCAAGCTCCTCGTCATCTAGAATGTCATCCTCTCAATCTCCATCAACAATGCAGCTGGCTTGGTTCGTTCAAACATTTCCAAGGCCCATTCTCGCTTATCTTCTTCTCGAGGGGACAAACATCTCCGTATATTCCTGCATCACCATATGTGCATTTCTACCGCTAGTAGGTATCCTTTAAAACATCCTCAAACTTTGTCATACGACAAAAGTCACCTTCCAATTCCATTTCCTTATCAAAGGCCTCCCGAAGTAATGCTATGTCTGATTCTGACCACTTGTGCTCATAATCATTATTAGAATCTTCTCCTTCCGTATCACACCACTTCCTCCTTACACTATCGTGAGCAAAGGTTTCTGGCAGTGGTAGGTTTGGAAGGTATGTCCGATGAAGATTTATTAAGGGTACAAGGTCATGAGGAATGAGAAGGCATTTTTAAGCCAATTTCGAGCACTGGGTTTTTCGAGGTAGTGGGCTTTGAATTAGAATTGAGTTTATCGTTGATGTTATTCGGGGACGGGTAGCGGAGCCCGTGATTCGAGATGGAATTGGGCTAGAATTATCTCGGGGTTTTTGAATGTTGGGCTTGGTTCGGGCCTTTTATTTAAAGGTTTTAAGGGGGTGACGGTTTGTGGTATGGGGATATGCCGGGTATTGCGGGGTCCGTTACTGGGTCAGCGGTTTCCGGCCTGCTTCCGGCCCGCCTGCCTGGTCGGGCAGGTTTCACGGAAATTTGTGGTTTGTGGTGGTTTCACGGCGGGGCGGATTGACGTCGCCCACGGCCGAGCGGGTAGGTAGTTGGGCCACGGGTGAAGGGTCAGCGCAGTTCGACCGGCCTGGCTCGCCTGTCCAACCGCGGCAGGGTTTCAACGTTAATCGGGCGAGCATTGTCGCTGGCGGGTCGGGGTTGGGTGTAGATCTGGAGGGGTAGGTTAGGGTCCGGGTCACGGCCCGTTAACGGGTCGGCCTGCAGTTGGGCCGGGCCGCCGGGGTCGCAGGGTTTTAGGCGTTATTTTAGGGTTTTTACGCGGTTTCAGAAGCGGGTCAGACGCGGGGTAGGGCTCGCGGGCAGTGGGGTGATCTGGAGGTGGCGGTACCGCCCGTGCTCTGCCTGGTCGCGGTGGTTTGCTGGCTGGTCAGCGCCAGGGCTCGGGGGTAGTTTAGGTTTCAGAGGCGATTTTGGTTAGAGTTTGGCCCAAGAACACGGCGGCCGGGCTGTGGCTTCGAGGCGTTACGCCGGGGTGGATCCGGTCGCTTGGTAGGGTTCCGCGGTCGTGGCCGTAGGTTCCGAGGGTTTTTCCGCCGCCATTTTTTCCTGCCAAATTATTTTACGGGTCGATTTTTGTATTTTTCAGCGGGTCTGCTTTGACGCGAGTTATGCTTCACCACCAAAGTGGCTTAACGGAAATGTTGTCTAACGTAAGATCGGGGTTTTGATTTGTGGATTTTTTGTCTTTTTCCCATAACCACCGCCATCCGTTAGGATTTGGGGTTTTGATCCGACGACGGGTTTTGGCGTAAATGGGTTAGTGGCTTGAAGATTACCTTTGTCAAATCCGCCTCCTTTTCCGTCGATCTATCACCATTGTCAACCTTTTTGGCTTCAACCGATTCAATATCCAACATCCATCAACATCACGACCTTGTAGTTTGCAAGTAGTACAAAATTTAGGAATGAAGTCAAACCTAATTTTTGTAATTTAGTATGAACTATTCCATTCCTTTGAAAGAAATATGAATATTTTGATGAACTTTCAATAAATCTATTTCAACCTTAACCCTAGCACAACTTGGCCTTGTCTTCTTCAAAGGGCCGAATCTAGGTTAAGGGTCTTCCAACCGCCGCTAAAGTGAACAAGGCCGAATGGCCAAAGAAATTTGGTGAAGATTTGGAAACGAGATCCATCCCCAAGCAATATCGATTCCTCCTTCGATTAAAATTAACATTCCAAATGAATGTTCTCATCAACAACATATTGTTTCTTTCTTTAATCCAAAAACTAGGGCTAGACATCAAAGTATCATAATCTTCTTCGATAGAACAACGAATTAGAATATGTCTATTATGCAATAACCCTATATTAACCTCAGATTTTAATCCACATTGCTTAGGAATTTCCTTTCGCAAGAAATCAAAATGGCCCAACCATTTGTAAACTTACCAACTACCGCAAGTTTCAAGGTTTGTTGTTCAATCGTCAAGTCAAGTTCTTCCTCCTCACTCATAATTGTGGGGTCTCCATGAAGATAGTGATAGGTTTAAGAGGCACAAATTCGGCGAGTGAGTGAGGAGGCGACGGCATGTTGTTGGCACCGCCGCCATCGCCTCGACGGAAACCGGAAAGGGTTCGATTTAGGATTTCAAAAGTGGGTGGGAAATGGTGGTGGTGGCCGATCACAGTGAGGGTCGCCAATGTCACGACGCCACGGTGGGAAAAGTGCGGCAAGAGAATTAGGTTTTCCGATTTTTGAGAGAGAGGGAGAGCAAAATTTTGCTAAGTAAAATAAAAATGTAAAGGTTTAGGGTTTAGGGTTTAGGTTTAGGTTTAGGTTTAGTGGTTTGTGGTTTAGGTTTAGGTTTAGGGTTTGTGGTTTAGTGGTTTAGGGTCAGGTTTAGGTTTAGTGGTTTAGGTTTAGTGGTTTGTGGTTTGTGGCCCAGTGGTTCAGGCCCCAGGCCCAGTGGCCCAGGCCCAGTGGCCTGTGGCCCAGGGCCCAGGCCCAGTGGCCCAGTGGCCCAGTGGCCTGGCCCAGGGCCCAGTGGCCCAGGCCCAGTGGCCCAGTGGCCCAGTGGCCCAGTGGCCCAGTGGCCCAGTGGCCCAGGCCCAGTGGCCCAGGCCCAGGCCCAGTGGCCTGTGGCCCAGTGGCCCAGGCCCAGTGGCCCAGGCCCAGTGGCCCAGGCCCAGTGGCCTGTGGCCCAGGCCCAGGCCCAGTGGCCCAGGCCCAGTGGCCCAGGCCCAGTGGCCCAGTGGCCCAGGCCCAGTGGCCCAGTGGCCCAGTGGCCCAGTGGCCCAGGCCCAGTGGCCCAGGCCTAGGCCCAGTGGTTTCAGGCCCAGTGGCCCAGGTTTGTGGTTTAGTGGTTTAGGTTTAGGTTTGTGTTTAGGTTTAGGGTTTAGGTTTGTGGGTTTGTGGTTTGTGGTTTAGGTTTAGGTTTGTGGTTTGTGTGGTTTGTGGTTTAGGGTTTGTGGTTTAGGGTTTAGTGGTTTGTGGTTTAGGTTTAGGTTTAGGTTTTTTTTTTTTTTTTTTAGATAATCCACTAGGCCATGGGCCTAGGTTATTTTATTAATAATGAAAAATAAAACATACAGAGTTTTAGAAATGAATGCCAACAGTTACAATAACTATGTATCATTTTGGATCGACGTGTCCAAAATGACAATATAAAATGTAAAAACTATAAAAAGATCTAGTCTAAAGAAAGTTCAAGATCGTAGGGAAATCTCATGAAATTTCCAGCAGTAAGGAGGTGATAAGGTGTCGAATAGATTGTGTCCCCGCCCGAGCCTCTAGACGCACCATCCTCGCCGATACTGGCCTCACAAGATCATGTCTCTAAAACTCGCAATCCATCATCATATCTCGCTACATACCAAACCGCAAAGATAACCTTCCCTATGTGGTGTCGCACCACCGTGAGAACGAGCATAACTAGACGCTAATACCACTGCCGTGATAGGTCACCTCATAGTTCCAAAGTGTTCTCCAACAACAGGTTCAGTAAACGCCAATAATTCGTGCCAAGTCTCGCTTCTATGATCATGTTCGTGAAGACCGTGAAACCGCTCTCTTTGTCGAAAGTCCTCTACTATGTAAAGAGGTATGGTCCTCAGATCATGGGTCCTCCAAGTCTGCACTTCCTGGATTTCCGCATGTACAGATCTCGCTCAATAGTAATGTGATGTAGTCCAGATATCCGCCAAGAATCTTCCGAGTCCGCTACCTCCACCGCCCCGCTCTCTCCTATGTTTGTGTATATCCGTGTGCTCAGAAGATCCATGCACGCCGTTGCTTCCTCGTAGTAATGAAAGATGTTTTACCCGCAAAAAGCAAACCAAGTTAGTAAAAGTGGTCCTATTATGCTCTCCTCCCGCAGGCCGCGAGCATAATAGTGTCTGTGTCCGACCAACACCTCACGCATCAACAATCCATCAATAACTCCTGCCTCTTTATCCCGAGATAAGTGGCATCAATCTTGTCACACCGAGAATCCTCCCGCTTTACTATCCAATTGATCAAACTGCGCCTCAACCGCCCACCACAAGAGCCAAATTCGCCAGGTGATCGCCACCGATTGCCTTCTCTCATGATATGCCAAAAGTAACATCGCCTCGCTATCATCTCAAAAATCTCTCGACCCAAATGATAATTCTCCAAGGGGTTTCCACTTTTTCATAAGAACCATTAGCATAAGTCTAGAATCAGTCTCAATAATATATGAATGCTGTTGTCTTCTTTTACAGAATCTGACTGCCTCTAAGATAGCCCTAGCCTCTGATACCGTATTAGTAGTCTCCTGGATTTCTTTAGCCTCTGCATAAACCAAGTTGCCTAAATCATCCCTTACACAAAAAGAAAAAGAGCTTCTCCCTGGATTGCCTCTGGTAGCCCCATCAGTATTACATTTCCAATTACCAGTCGTCGGAAAGCACCATAAGACCAAAGTGACTTTAGGAATCTCAACCTCTTCCTTAAGTCGAATAAGAATATCATTCCATCTATGAGGTACTGGATTAATCTTCGGTCTCCGCAATCTCACCAAGCTCTGTATAGTTGCCGAAATCTGATAGATGACTCTGGCTACCGTAGTCTGCCTATCATGTCTCACATCATTCCTTCTTTTCCATAACTCCCAAGTGATGATGCTTGGTATAGCATAGTAAATGGGTTTGATTCTGGGTACCACACTCGCATGCCACCACTCATTGATGATCTGATCAAGTGGTAAACCTGTAATAGTAATGCCTGCGACTCCTGAAAAAAGTCTCCATACCTGATGTGCTAACTCACCCTGTGCGAAGACGTGCTCGATAGATTCTTCCTGAGGATTCCTACAACAATTACATTTGGAAGGCATCTCATACCCCAACTTCTCACAATATCATCCAAAGGAATCTTATTCATCCTAATCCTCCACATATTAAAGGCAATTTTATAAGAAGACCCTTAACCCAAATTTTCTCATGATTAACCAAGATAGTCCCCTATTACGTAGTAACTCCCATGCAGATTTAATGGTGAACTCACCATCACCTCTTTAGTCCACTCGTGGTCTATCTCCCGCATCCACTACATCCACATATCGGGAGGAATAACCTCCTCGAATAATAATACGATCCACCGACCGTTTGAAGATTCTCGCAATGTAACGTCTTCATCCCAAGTACCATTAGTGACCACATCTCTAACAATCAATGACTTCAGAACTACAACGCTGTCCCGATCTCGAATAGCCCCAAACCCACCCAATTATCATCCCGTATGAAACCGCTCTCGCTTAGTCCGCCACCGATGTATCGATCAACTGTCGCGCGGCCCAAAGCATTTTCTTCCAAATCGCGGAACCTTTATAGGATCGTGGCGTGATTATGGTATTTAAGATATTTGTCGCTTCATAAAGTCTCTCCATAACGAAGTTCTTAGTTCTCAAGTTCCACCACAACTTAGCAAATAAAGCTTTGAAATATCTTTCGTGTCTCAAACCAAGACCGCTCCGAAATTGGTAAGCAAATATGTTCCCACCGCCCAACGACGCCCCCACTCGCCACTTTATTACTCCGTAATTGAGAAAATATTTTATATAACTTTTAAGGACAAACTCGAGGATTAGTCGCCGACAACAGTGCATAGGCATGGCCTCAGAAACATGATTAACAAGAACAAATTTCTACCACCAAAGGAAAGAAGATTACCTTTCCAACCTTGAATTTTGTTCAATCTTAGTTAAGAGATCATTGTAAAAGGAAAGTCATGAAAGGTCAGAAATAAAGGACAACCTGTAAGTAATAGGAAAGATTGACGACATACCGTAAGTTGTTCGATGTCCCGAATAACTATATCGGGCTTGATGTATGTAAATAGAAAGCGCTGGATTTATTCACAAGTTGCCCCAAGCTTCTTCATACCGCTTAAAACATTCATAATCTTTGCAAAGAATACCGACAATGAGAGGCAAAAATAATCGTGTCATCAAGATAACACAAGTGATTAATCTGGCTATGCTTAGGCATCCCAAATCCATGAAATCTCGGTCCTCATAAGTAAATTAAGAGCTCGATAACATTTCGCAAAGAATTATAAATAAGGTAGGGAGAGGGTCACCTTGTTTTACCCTCGAGAAGACTTGAAGAAACCATGCATTGACCATTAATCAAAATCGAATACCACCATGAGCCACCAACTCATAAATATGACCTATAAAGGTTTCTCCAAACCCCATTTTACGCAAGACTTCCATTAGAAAGCTCCAAGAAAGTCTCATAAGCCTTAGTCATGTCAAGCTTAATAATAATATTATGACGCTTACCATTCGCTTTCCGAGCCCGATGTCTTTGGTAATCTCGAGCAAGAAGAATATTCTCAATAATATTTCGCTTTGACAAAACCACTGATTCTGTGAAATCAAGCTAGGTAATAAAGGTGATAACTCATGGATGACTCTAGAGAAAATTTTATTAATAAAATTGCTAAGACCGATAGACGATGTCCCCAAAAGTATTCACCAATTGCTTTTAGGAATTAAAATAAGATTAGCGTGAGTGACATACCCGGGAATCTCCTACCTCAAGAAAGAAATAATCACGTCCACACGCCATTCCCAATGATCTCCCAATGTGTCCGATAAAAGATACCATGAAAACCGCCCGACTTCCAAAGCCGTGGGTCGAGACCAAAGATGCCTTCTCTAACCTCTTCTTTAGCGGGAATCAATCACTTTTCATTCATCTCGCCACTTACCGCTTCCTCTATTAAATCCAAGAAGTCAAATTGTGGATTATTAGTCGCTTCGCAAACCGCTCGTAGAATCGATAGCCTCATCTCGCGATGTCTTTGTCATTCTCGCCAAGTGCCTGCACTATCCCGAATTCTACTAAGTCAGAACCTCATGCGACCATTAACATTAGCATGAAAACTTCGAATTTTTGTCACCCTCATTAAACCAAGACATCCCTGCTTTCTGTTTGTAGAAATCCTCCTCTATAGACTTTGCCCTCAAGATTTCAAATTTACTCGCAAAGCTCACCCTCTATTTTCAATCAAGGATCGCTTCAAACAAAATCTCGCAGTTTTAATAACTGCTCCAAATCGCTGATATTTTGGAAAATATTGCCAAAATTAGCCCCGCTCCAAGTTGATAGTACTTTTTTAACCTTTTCGCTTTAGTATTGAATTTCCGTATGTATTGCCATCCGCATGTTCTCTCCAGCCTATCTTCAACAACACCAAGAAATCCTCGTGTTTAGTCCGTAAATTCGTAAATCGAAATGGTTTGTCAGATTGCGGACGAAGTCCGCCGCTTGAAATTCATCAAAAGAGGTACATGATCCAACCCGCGCGAATTAAGTGCGAATCTCCACCCGGGAATAATTGTTGAGCTCATCATTACCTAAACATCCGCAAGTCGCTCAAACACAAAGGCATCACCGCCGACCATTCCACCAAGTATAAGTAGACTTTAAACCCCAAATCATTAAGATTACAAGTATGGATACAATGTCCAAATCATCGACATCCTCGGCCATTAATAGGTCTTCCACCATATTTTTCCTCCCGCTTAGTGACAACATTAAAGTCACCTCCGATCAACCAAGGACTATTCATGAGATTGCCATGTCGGACAAAGAGTCCCAAAGGTGAATTCTATTACTACGCCACAATCATGAGACCACTGCCAAGACTAAATTCATACGAGTACTCCTATTTTGCAAAGCCAAAGTAACTGGCTGAGGATTGTTTGTCAAAGTATCAGGTGCCATTCAATCAACAAAACCCATATCTTTTCCGGTTGCTATAAAGAGCATAATCCATGCCTAGTTTCCTTCTCGCACCACTCCATTTTTGTAGATCACGCACGGGTTCAAGAATACCAATCACAAAGAACTTATGTTTGCGATGGAGATTTATCAGTCTTGAAAATGCTTTCTGAGTATTAACCGATCTTATATTCCAGATGATAGCATTCATTTAGATTTAGCTGTGTTCCTTCCGGGACTACCGCTATAACTTTGGAACTCTTCATTGGTATATTGTTCCTGGATCTACTCACACTTCTTTTTCTTGAGGAGACTTCGTCCTCTATCTGTCTGTTCCTCCCTTGTCTATCAAAGTTACTTTGAATATCAATGTTGTTTCTCTTGTCTTTGTTATTGTTGGCCACATTATTTGTTATTTTCTCGAATTTCATATCCGACGAGAATTATCCTCCGTATGGTAATCAGATAATTCCTGCTTTCCACCGCCTCGTTAACCGATTTGTCTGTACCTGCAATGTTAGTGGCCAATATTTCCTGTGCAATATGTGAATTATAAGTTCCTGATTCTCGTAACAAATATATTCCCTTCCTCTTCGCCTTCCTCACACCACGGTCTTCTAACTAAATCGAGGTATTATTGTAAGGATTTCCTACATTCTTCGCTTGTTCGACTATCCCTACATCATCAATGGCATCCCTACAATCTTCTACCTTATTGTGAATATCGAATATGTTATCATTATCAAAGTCAGTAAGAATCTCATGCGGTTTGGAGTAGTAGGAAAATCGCCTCAGGTTTGGTTACGGTTACGAGATTCGGGCTAATAGTGGACAAGGTGTGTTGGTTTGGAGAGTAGTGGTACTACCGGATTAGGAATGGTGATGAGGTAGTGTCTAAGTTAGAAAAGTGTATTTGTTTAGGATAGCATCGGTTCTATCTCTTATTCAGCGCCGAGGTATCACGGTGTCAGGTTGCATTATGAGGAGTATCCGACCGAGTAGTTAGGAATGTTGGAGTTATGAGGTAATTTCGTGAGGGAGGTTACTAACTAAGAGGAGGCGATTCGGCAGGAGGAACGCATGAGTGGGGAGAAGGTTGGGAACTAGTGGAAGTGTAGGAATTTGGTCTCATGGCGAGGCGTATGGTCAGAGAGGTTCGATCCCGCATTAGGTGTAGAGTGATTATTGTGATTCATAGTGGGTAGAATGATAATTAATAGTAGGAGAGGGGTTCGATCTTTCAAGAGTTGAAATTGTTATTATGGCGCTGCTCGTGGTTCTGATTCATGCGTCGGGTAGAAACGGCAGAGCTGGTCGGGTATTTGTGAGAGTAGGTGTAGGGTTCGAACTCGATAAAGGGGTATAAAATGTTATTATTTAGTATGGTTTCAAAGGGGTTCGATCGCAGTATGGGCGGGTATAGGTGTGTGATGTTTTTGTGGCATTGAGGGATCGAACTTGGGTAGTGATGTTAAGGAATTAAATTAATAAGGGATTAGTATTGTAGGGGTTCGAACTGGGTTTGAGCGTTAAATAAAAGGGAATTATGCGCAGTGTATGAGGTTCGAACTGGCTCGAGGGTCGCTAAGGGAAGCGGAATATTATTTGAATTTTCTGAGGTAGCTGGGTTCGATCATGGGAAGGGAGGTTTGCGCTAGGTTTTGGGCTTAGGCTGTTTTAGGTTTCAAAGGGCTAGGGTTTCTGAAGGGTGGTATTAGGGTTTGGGCGATTGGAGGGAAGGGTTTGGGTAGGATTTCGATGGAGTTATTTTTGGTATGTATGCTATTCGATGAGGATTTGGTCAATATTCTGATGATGTCTATCTATGGAAGTAGTAGGATTCCTACCTTGATTATTTTGACTATTATTGGGGTGAATTAAATGATTTTGAATTAATATATCATCTTTAGGAGGGTCTTTATTATTGACAACTAATTCTTTTCCTAAAATAAGCAGATTTGAATTCGTATTTGAATTAGAATTATCAACTAATATATTATTGTTATTATTAAGAAACTTACCATGTTGATTTAGATTATTATTAGAATCACTGACATTTAAATTATTACCTAAATTAATAAGTAGGTTTGAATTCGAATTAGGCTTAGAATTATTATCTAATCTATTATTAATATTATTAATATTCTTACCTAGATGAATTAGATTATTTTTAGGAACATATCTTTTATTCTGAACTACCTTCCATCCATTAATCTTTTCCAAATCTCCTACTACTTTACCACTACCTAAAATTCGGACCCCATATTGATTAGAAGTACTAGCAGAATTATTACTAGGAAGATTTTTAGGAAGAATTAGAGAATCATTATTATTACCATTAATGCTTCCTAGGGTTTCTTTCCCCTTACCATTTCCGTCACCCCTAGGATTAGGGTTCCGCCTATGCTTAGCCTGAGCGCCGTCATCACCCCCTTCTCCCTTCTTTCCGTCATCTTCCACCTCTTCTCCCTCCCTCCCGTCGTCGTCTTCCCCCCCACCAGTATTACCGTCATCTACCCTATCCCCTACCCCGTAATTATCAACATTATACAATTCAGGGTGGAGTTTCCAACAGTTATAACGATCATGGCCTTGCAGTTTACAAACATTACAAAATTTAGGAAGATAATCATAGTTAATAGAACTATCATGACTTAACTTCTTCCCCATTCTTTACCCGATAAGAACTCTTTAGGTGATTATGAAGTAAATCTAATTCAACTTTGACCCTAGCACACTAGGTCTAGTTTTGTTCAGGGTAGCAAGATCAATCATTAAAGGCGCACTGGCCGCCTAAGGAGAAGAGTTGTTCTTTACCAAAATAACGGCGGAAGCGTAGGGAAATGAAATCCATGCCATGGCTAAACTTGTTTCTTCTTCCGATCGAACCACGGTGTCCATTTGAATGTCCTCATGGATAGACCATCCTTTCTCCTTAATCCAAAACATTGGTTCGATAGCAAGCGTCATATAATCTTCAAAAGTTTGCATCGAATCAAGATACGCCGATTACAAAGTAGTCCAATCTTTCCTGCCTTCGAGCTCACATTGTTTTGGAAGTATTGTACGGTGTAGCAATTTCTCGCCATCCATAACTAAATTTACATACAACCGCATATTGTAACTTCACGCTTCTATCATCATCTCAATTTCTTTAATATCAAAAGTTACCGCCGGCTCACCATGAATATATTCAATAGTTTTGATAGGAATGGTGTTTTCCTTCAAGCGAGTGTTGTCATATCGCTTTCCGACGCCGGAGGTGGTGTTTCCGACGCCGCTTTGTAATGGGGGTTTAGGACGCCGGTGGAAGAGATCGGCAGAGGTCACGGTTGGTGGTTTCTCGTAGTCAGAATGGTTGTTGGTGGTGGGTCAACCACCGCGGAGGTTGTCCAATGCTACAACGCCATACCGCCGTGATGAGGTCGCCGGAGTTTGGCCGGAGTTTCGCCGGAAATCGTATCAAAGAGGAGAGAGAAGAGAGCAAAATTAAAATGTTGGCTTTATTTTAAAAAATGTTGGCTTTATTTAGCCGTTGAGTGGTTAATTATTAGTCATTTTTAGCGCGTGGTCTCGGGTTCGAATCCTCCTTATCAATGCACTTCTCCTAAAATGTTGGCTTTATTTAGCCGCTGAGTGGTTAATTATTAGTCATTTTTAGCGTGGTCTCGTTCAATCCTCCTTATCAATGCACTTCTCCTACCGACCTACTAATCGCCTCCGCTTGTCCCTACACGCTTGGAGGATTTTTTATGAGTAATTCCATCCGTGTTAGAGACTTAGGGTTAGCTACCCTTGCCCTCGCACGGCAATTAATCTCACCGCCGAGCATGGGAATCGAACCCAAGACCTCCCACACAAGGTATCTCTTAGCCTAACCTTTGACCATCGGGCCAAATGCCGTTGGATAAAATGTTGGCTTTATTTAGCCGCTGAGTGGTTAATTATTAGTCATTTTTAGCGCGTGGTCTCGGTTCAATCCTCCTTATCAATGCACTTCTCCTACCGACCTACTAATCGCTCCGCTTGTCCCTACTGCTTGGAGGATTTTTATGAGTAATTCCATCCGTGTTGAGGCTTAGGTTAGCTACTCCTGCCCCCGCAGAATGGCAATTAATCTCACCTCCGCTGAGCATGGGAATCGAACCCAAGACCTCCCACACAAGGTATCTCTTAGCCTAACCTTTCACCATCGGGCCAAATGTCGCTGGATAAAATGTTGGCTTTATTTAGCCGCTGAGTGGTTAATTATTAGTCATTTTAGCGCGTGGTCTCGGGTTCGAATCCTCCTTATCATCGCACTTCTCCTACCGACCTACTAATCGCCTCCGCTTGTCCCTACACGCCGAGGATTTTATGAGTAATTCCATCCGTGTTAGAGACTTAGGTTAGCTACTCCTCGCCTCGCAGAATGGCAATTAATCTCACCTGGCCGACATGGGAATCGAACCCAAGACCTCCCACACAAGGTATCTCTTAGCCTAACCTTTGACCATCACCAAATGTCATTGGATTAAAATGTTGGCTTTATTTAGCCGCTGAGTGGTTAATTATTAGTCATTTTTAGCGGTGGTCTCTGGTTCGAATCCTCCTTATCATCGCACTTCTCCTACCGACCTACTTAATCGCCTCCGCTTGTCCCTACACGCTTGGAGGATTTTTATGAGTAATTCCATCCGTGTTAGAGACTTAGTGGTTAGCTACTCCTGCCCCTCGCAGAACGGCAATTAATCTCACCACCGACATGGGAATCGAACCCAAGACCTCCCACACAAGGTATCTCTTAGCCTAACCTTTCACCATCGGGCCAAATGTCGCTGGATTAAAATGTTGGCTTTATTTAGCCGCTGAGTGGTTAATTATTAGTCATTTTAGCGCGTGGTCTCGGGTTCAATCCTCCTTATCAATGCACTTCTCCTACCGACCTACTGACCGCTCCGCTTGTCCCTACACGCTTGGAGGATTTTATGAGTAATTTCATCCGTGTTAGAGGCTTAGGTTAGCTACTCCTTGCCCTCGCAGAATGACAATTAATCTCACCTCAGAGCATGGGAATCGAACCCAAGACCTCCCACACAAGGTATCTCTTAGCCTAACCTTTGACCATCACCAAATGCCGCTGGATTAAATGTTGGCTTTATTTAGCCGCTGAGTGGTTAATTATTTAGTCATTTTTAGCGCGTGGTCTCGGTTCGAATCCTCCTTATCATCGCACTTCTCCTACCGACCTACTAATCGCCTCCGCTTGTCCCTACACGCTTGGAGGATTTTATGAGTAATTCCATCCGTGTTAGAGGCTTAGGTTAGCTACTCCTTCACCCCGCAGAATGGCAATTAATCTCACCTCGCCGAGCATGGGAATCGAACCCAAGACCTCCCACACACGGTATCCTTAGCCTAACCTTTGACCATCGGGCCAAATGTCGTTGGATAAAATGTTGGCTTTATTTAGCCGCTGAGTGGTTAATTATTAGTCATTTTTAGCCACGTGGTCTCGGTTCAATCCTCCTTATCAATGCACTCTCCTACCGACCTACTAATCGCCTCCGCTTGTCCCTACTGCTTGGGAGGATTTTATGAGTAATTCCATCCGTGTTAGAGGCTTAGGGTTAGCTACTCCTCGCCCCCGCAGAATGGCAATTAATCTCACCGCCGAGCATGGGAATCGAACCCAAGACCTCCCACACAAGGTATCTCTAGCCTAACCTTTCACCATCGGGCCAAATGCCGCTGATTAAAATGTTGGCTTTATTTAGCCGCTGAGTGGTTAATTATTAGTCATTTTTAGCAAGTGGTCTCGTTCGAATCCTCCTTATCATCACTTCCTCCTACCGACTACTAATCGCTTCTCCGCTTGTCCCTACACGCTCGAGGATTTTTCATGAGTAATTCCATCCGTCAGAGGCTAGGTTAGCTACTCCTTCACCCTCGCAGAATGGCAATTAATCTCACCGCCGACATGGGAATCGAACCCAAGACCTCCCACACATGGTATCCTTAGCCTAACCTTTCACCATCACAAACGTCATTGGTTTGGGTTTGTGGTTTAGGGTTTAGGTTTGTGTTTGTGTTTAGTGGTTTAGGTTTAGGGTTTGTGGTTCAGTGGTTTAGTGGTTTAGGTTTAGGGTTTAGGCCCAGTTTGTGGCCCAGGCCAGGCCTGGGTTTGTGGCCCAGGTTTTAGTGGTTTAGGTTTTAGTGGCCTTGTGGTTTGTGTTTAGTTTGTGGTTTGTGGCTCAGGCCCAGTGGCCCAGTGGCCCAGGCCTGTGGCCCAGTGGCCCAGTGGCCCAGTGGCCCAGGCCCAGGCCTCAGTGGCCCAGGCCCAGTGGCCCAGGCCTGGGCCAGTGGCCCAGGCCTGTGGCCCAGTGGCCTGTGTGGCCCAGTGGCCTGTGGCCCAGGCCCAGTGGCCCAGTGGCCCAGTGGCCTGTGGCCCAGGCCTGTGGCCCAGGCCCAGGCCCAGGCCTGTGGCCCAGGCCCAGTGGCCCAGGCCTGGCCCAGTGGCCCAGGCCCAGTGGCCCAGTGGCCCAGGCCCAGGCCCAGTGGCCCAGGCCTGTGGCCCAGGCCCAGTGGCCCAGGTCAGGCCCAGTGGGCCCAGGCCCAGTGGCCCAGGCTCAGGTTTGTGGTTTAGTGGTTCAGGTTCAGGTTTAGGTTTAGGTTTGTGTGGTTTAGGTTTGTGGTTTGTGTTTAGGTTTAGGTTTAGGGTTTAGGTTTAGGTTTTTTTTTTTTTTTTTTAGATAATCCACCAGCCATGGGCCTAGGTTATTTTATATATCTAAAGGAGTATACGGCCCCGTAGGGGAAATACACCGCTTATCGCAGGAGTGCAAAAAGAAAGAAGCAATAATCAACAGAATGATCATCACCGAGTTTATAACATACTCGATGATACTACAAATGCGATACAAACAAAATGAAGATACAATGTAAGCCTAAAGCTATGTTACCTCGCATACAAAGTCTTCAACTGCTGCTCTCATCTCTCTATCCCCAAATACTCTAAAAACTGATCATGTAAAAGGAGTCCCGGTCCGGACTGATCTCGATCTAGTAGCGATGGATGAGGTCGCTCACGCGGTAATCCTGAGCAAAGATTCGTATTGGAATCACCGGGTTGGTCCGGCCGAGCTAGCAATGATCCGCTATGGCCCCGAGTGTCCGATCTAACTTCTAGTATCCATCTTCATGTATTTATCATTCGTCAGGTCATATCTCGCTATCATCCGCCGCTTCGCGATGTAAGAGTGTAGGTCGATGCGCTCGCAACCTGCATCGCCTCGTGGAAGAGCTCAGAATGATATCCAAAGACGGGCCGTAGCTGTTCTCGCCACACTCGCCGCTTTCGACGCCACAATCGCGCTTTCTCGCATCCATGAATATGTTGATAAAATCTGCAATCGCCGCTTAGCTTCATCACCATTCGCAGCCTCCGATCCCGAATATCCTCGCTCCTAATAGAATAGCCCTATCCAATCCAATCAGAACGCTGTGTAACTCGTGGAATCTCCTTACCTCGAGTATTATGCCCATAAAAGGATCTCAATCCTCTATAGCAAAGCGATACCTGTGAGTGAAGTCTCTTATACCGGTTTGTCAACCATCAGATCCCTATCCTCATCAAACAAGTCACCATGTCAACAAAATTATCATCTTCACAACCATGATTCTCATGTATCAACCTCCACCTCAATATCATCATTATCAAAGAATAAGCTCATTACCACAAATTCTCCCCACACTACCAAGAGGGAACGCTAGTACAAGCTTGGTTCAACAAGACAAAATTCTTGGCCAAGGTAGCTCAAGATTAATGCCAATCAAGAACGGGTCCCGACGAAGAATACATTTCAGCAGGTGGACGAGGTGCGGAGGAGAATATGTATGCTTAGCTTTGGCTTTCCCAATATCCAGCTGGGATACCGCAGTAAGCGGTGGAGGGAAGCGGTGTAGATCCGGAGGGCGGTAGGTTCAGCGAGGCGGGTTTAGTGGAATAAGGGCGACGTCAAAGCGAGGATAGCGAGTGGTCTCCGTGGGTCGGCTCAATAGGAGGAGCGGAGGTCTCGTGGCCTGAGTTGTGGAATGGTCAAGTTATAGTAGGCTACCGGGATGTAAGCGCAGGAGGTGCCAGCAACGCGGGAAGCGGATCGCGAATGAATCGGGAGGGTGTTTTGTCACGGATCGGAGAAAGCGCAGGTAATGGATCGGGGTGATTGGAATTTCGGGACGTGTTATAGAGACTTGTGTGTTTGCTCGAGGATGTTTTGGTTAACTTTAGATATTCAAATGGATTTGATTCCCAGATTTTTGGTTTTGGCTTGACTTGGAGTATTTTTCTTTCGCTTTTTATCGCAACCGCTTGCTACCGCTTGGATTTTGGGGCTTCTTTGGCTTGATTTGTAGTTTGGGGGTTTCTTTGGTCGATTTGGATTTTTAAAGGATTGTTTGTTTTGTTTGGATTATCCAGGAATTTAGGTTTGTGGGTTGTCTTTTGGAGGTGGGGAGCAGATGGGTATTTTCTTTGTCCTTCAAGGTCTCATCTCGTGATTGAGTTTCCAACACCCGCACATCATGTCCTCAAGGAACAATTAGTACAATACTTTGGGAGAAAGTCAAATCAATCTTGTAAGAGTTTGTTTGAATTCCTCCTTCCGTAGCAATTGATTCGATATTTTGGGATGTTGACGCAACAAATCTAGTTCGACCTTAACCTTAGCACAACTAGACGGTCATATTTTTGGTGGCCGATCAACACAAATGGGTCTACCCACGCAGTAAGCAATGCATACAGGATAGACTCATCAAAGCAGCATGGAAGGTTAGAAATGAAACCCAAGCCTGTTATACTAGTTTCTTTTGTAGGTCAAAAGAAACATCATATTTCATAGTGCGAAAGGATAGGATTCTCTTGTCTTTATATCAAAGTTCGGAAGAGATGGACATAACAGATCATAATCTTCTTCAATGGAGCATCGAATCGTAATACGACGGCTAAAAAGATAACCAATTCTAACTGGGCTTTCGGGCCAATCGCTTAGGT
Organism: Przewalskia tangutica; assembly: GCA_029844215.1. NCBI lineage: Eukaryota > Viridiplantae > Streptophyta > Magnoliopsida > Solanales > Solanaceae > Przewalskia > Przewalskia tangutica. Next base: position 56,514 of record JAQGDG010000204.1, on the reverse strand, counting down.
AATTCACTTAGAACATCTATGCGAGGCATGCCATGACTAAATTTACCTATCACCGCCATTTCAATTCTTGACGCGCAATTAACACATCAATTTCAGATTACAATAATGAGGTTCTCCGTAGATAATTTACTCGCAAAGCAACGAGGTGGTTTTGACCGCTCGAAGTTTTGTGCGACTCGCTAATCCAGCTTGTTTGAGATGATGATCGGAGAACACGAGCAAATCAATTCCGTGTTTAGGACCGGCCGAATTGTCGCTGCCAAGGGCTCCACCACCGTGCATCGCCATCGCTTGCGCGATGTTCACTGAAAATACCATTTTGATCCAAAGTCAATGAATTATTGCATCGGGGTCATTAGAGGTGGAAAATCAGAGAAATAGATCGACAACCTCAACCGCTGGTCGCCACCGCGCAGCCGCCATCGCCGCTACTCGCCGGAAAAATGGCGTAACTTAAATACGGGTTGTCAAGTTCGAATTTAGCGGGTATTGTAGATCTTGATGAGACGAACACAACCAGACACACACCACCTCAACAAGACTGAACGACGGAATTGGCCCAAGAACGACGGAAACACGGATGGTCGCCCCGCCGATCCGGGAGGAATTGAGGGTCGAGAGTGGTGCAAAATGTCGGGCCGAGACGACGAGAGTTGGTACCACCCACGACCGCCGATCAGACTTCGTGTCACCGGAAATGAATGGCGCGCTGGTTTTGATATTTTCCGATCCGTCGACGCTGGTCGCGAGTAGAGTCGAGGTACGATCGGGTCTCAAAATGTCTGCATGAGATGACGAACTATCGGTACCACCCACGCTCGACGACGCGTCGAGTTCACGGAATTAGAAAAGAACGACGGAATCGCGAATTTTCGATCCGAATTTTCAGCGATTTTGGAATAGTCGACGCTCGTGGTAGGTACGGATGTGACGGCTCGCCGAGACGGCGTATCGGTGGTGGTCCCGTTGTCGGTTGTCGAGTCGGTCGAAATGCCAGAACGCCGGCCATCGCTCACCGGCCGCCAGTGGTTTCATCGCTCACTGAAGTTTTTTAAACGTTGGCTTTATTTAGCCGCTGAGTGGTTAATTATTAGTCATTTTTAGCCGTGGTCTCTGGTTCGAATCCTCCTTGTGGTTTAGGTTAGGGTTTAGGGTTTAGGTTTGTGGTTCAGGTTTAGTGGTTTGTGGTTTAGGTTTAGGTTCAGTGGCCCAGTGGGTTTAGGGCCTGTGTGGTCAGTGGTTTAGGTTTAGGGTTCAGTGGTTTAGGGTTTAGGTGGCCCAGTGGCCTGTGGTTTGTGGTTTGTGGTTTGTGGCCCAGTGGTTTGTGGCCTGGTTTCAGTTTAGTGGCTCAGGCCTGTGCCCAGGGTTTAGGGTTTAGGTTTAGGCCTAGTGGTTTAGTGGTTTAGTGGTGGTTAGTGGTTTAGTGGCCTTAGGGTTTAGGTTTGTGGTTTAGTGGTTTGTGGTTTAGGTTTAGTGGTTTAGGGTTTAGGTTTGGGTTTAGTGGTTTAGGTTTAGGTTTAGGGTTTTTTTTTTTTTTTTTTTTTTAGTAATCATCCAGCACGCTGCCTGTGTTTATTAATAACAAAGAAATGGGCCTAATGAGATACAAATAAAATAAAGGAATAGACCTTCACTTCACCTGCTAGTCCTATCTAGGCGAGGCTAATGTCTATCCCGAGTGTAAAAAGAAAGACGATGCTAAGATCAGATAAGCTATGATCATCATAGAGTTTATAATGCATTCTATGATGATATTACAAATGATGATACTAAGATAGAGTAATAATATAAGAACAAAGCTAGGAAATCTAAACTCTGAACTTATAAAATCTTCTAACCCAAGTACCTTCTCCTCTTTGTCTTCTTGTAGTCCATAGTATAGAATCATTTCTTCTTTGACCTAGTGGTAACTGACAATGGAATAGTCGGCTTACTAGCTTCCTTTCGTTGGCGGAGATTATGTGTTGATGAAGTCCCCACTCCTTTCTTGGGTGGACTGGGTATTGCTGCCTCTAATCTCTTCATCTCTTCAAACATATTTTCAGGATCAGGGACACCATGAAACATGTGTCCAAGTGCTATCTGAAGCTCCTCGTCATCTAGAATGTCGTCCTCTGAATCTCCATCAACAGCTAGTGGGCTTGGTTCTGGTTCAAACATTTCCAAGGCCCATTCCTGTCTATCTTCTTCAGAGGGGACAAACATCTCCAAGTATTCCTGTACCGTCATATGTGCATTTCTACTGCTTAGGGTGTCCTTTAAAACATCCTCAAACTTTGTCATACGACAGAAGTCACCTTCCAATTCCATTTCCTTATCAAAGGCCTCCCGAAGTAATGCTATGTCTGATTCTGACCACTTGTGCTCATAATCATTATTAGATTCCTCTCCTTCCGTATCACACCACTTCCTCCTTACACCGCGCCATAAGTTTTGGAAATGGTAGGTTATCAAGGTATATCCGATGAAGATTTATTTAGTACGGTCATGAGGAAAAGAGAAGGCATTTTTAAGCCAATTTCGGCTGGTTTTTTAAGTAGCTGGCTTTGAATTAGGTGGGCTTATCGTTGATGTTATTTGATGTTGGGTGGTTGAGCCCGTATCCGAAATAGTATTTGGGCTTTAATTATCTCGATTGTTTGAATATTGTTTGGGCTTGGGGTTTGGTCTTGTTAATTTAAATGTTTTAATTGCAATGGGTAATGGCTCGGGTCGTGACGGCTGGTCTCAAAGGGGGTCCGCTTACGTAGTTGGGCCTAAACCAATTGGTTCAAATTCATATTTTAAAATGTTGGCTTTATTTAGCCGTTGAGTGGTAAATTATTTAGTCATTTTTAGCGCGTGGTCTCGGGTTCGAATCCTCCTTATCACTGCACTTCTCCTACCGACCTACTAATCGCTCCGCTTGTCCCTACACGCTTCGAGGATTTTTTATGAGTAATTCCATCCGTGTTAGAGGCTTAGGTTAGCTACTCCTTCACCCCCGCAGAATGGCAATTAATCTCACCTCCTGAGCATGGGAATCGAACCCAAGACCTCCCACACACGGTATCCTTAGCCTAACCTTTCACCATCCAAACGTCATTGGACGGGTTTAGGTTTAGGGTTTAGGTTTAGGGTTTAGGGTTTAGTGGTTTAGTGGTTTAGGGTTTAGGTTTAGGGTTTGTGTTTGTGGTTTGTGGTTTAGGTTTGTGGTTTAGGTTTGTGGTTTAGGTTTAGGGTTTAGGGTTTAGGTTTAGGTTTGTGTTTAGGTTTGTGGTTTGTGTTTAGGTTTGTGGTTTAGTGGTTTAGGTTTAGGTTTAGGTTTAGGTTTAGTGGTTTAGGTTTAGGTTTAGGTTTAGGTTTTTTTTTTTTTTTTTTTTGAATAATCATCCGCACGCTGCCTGTGCTTTATTAATAATGTAAAAGTAAACGGGCCTGTAAGGGAAATACAACTAATAAAGTGGATATTCCTTTACTACCGCTAGTCCTATCCAGCAAAGCTAATGTCTATCCCGAATGTAAGAAAGAAGATGCCAAGATCAAGTAGTATGATCATCATAGAGTTTATAATGCACTCTATGATGATATTACAAATGATTTATACTAAGGTAGAGTAGTAATATAAGAACAAAGCTAGAAATCTAAACTCAACTTATAAAATCTTCTAGCCTATGTACCTTTCCCGCTTGTCTTCTAGTAGTCCGTGATATAGAATCATTTCTTCTTTGATCTAGTTGTAATGCATAAATGGGATTGTTGGTTTACTAGCTTCCTTCCGTCATGGTAAATTACGAGTCACGAAGTCCCCGCTCCTTTCTTGTGTGGACTGGTATTGCCGCTTCTAATCTCTTCATCTCTTCAAACATGTTTTCGTGGTCGTGGACTCCATGAAACATGTGTCCAAGTGCTATCCAAGTTCTTCATCATCTAGAATGTCGCCCTCTCAATCTCCATCAACTAGTGCCTTGGTTCTCGTTCAAATATTTCCATGGCCCATTCCTCGCTATCTTCTTCCGAGGGGACAAACATCTCCAAATATTCTTGTACACCATGTGTGCATTTCTACCGCTAGGTGTCTCTTAAGACATCCTCAAACTTTGTCATACGATGTAAGTCACCTTCCAATTCCATTTCCTTATCAAAGGCCTCCGGCATCGCTATGTCCGATTCTCACCACTTGTGCTCATAATCATTATTTGACTCTTCTCCTTCAGATCACACCACTTCCTCCTTATACTATCACCCCAAAAGTTTTGGAAGTGGTAGGTTATTAAGGTATATCCGATGAAGATTTATTTAGAGTACAAGGTCATGAGGAAAGAGAAGGCATTTTTAAGCCAATTTCTCGTACTGGTTTTTTGAGGTAGCTGGCTTTGAATTAGAATTGGGCTTGTTGGTTGATGTTATTCGAGGGTGGTAGTGGAGCCCGTATCCAAATAGAATTTTGGCTTGAATTATCTTGGTTTTTTTGAATCAGATTTGGGCTTGATTTGGGCTTTTTATTTAAAGGTTTTGTGCGGTTATGGTTTGTGGTTGGGGATATGCTGGTCCAAAGGGGGTCCGCTTCGATTGTTGGGTCGATTCCGCCTGGTTCCGGTCGCCTGGGTCAATGAATCGGGTCGCGACGCACGTTAATTTCGGTTTAAAGTGGTAGCTCACGGTCGCGGATCACGATCGCACGGGCCGAGAGTGAGGTGGCAGGATCGGCGGATAGGTCGCCGCAGACGGAGCGTCAAAGGTACGGTCGTCCAAACCATCGCGGTTTCACGGTTTTTGGCGGTATTTTCTGATCCGGGCCGGATTGCGCGTGGCGTGTAGGTGGGGCGTGGATCCGAAGTCGGGGTATCGACCGGGTCGCGGGTCTGACTTGTGGGTCGGGTCGGTCACGATTCGTAGGGTTTCGCTTAGGGTTTTAGCGCTGTGGCGCTGGTCACTGCGCCGGCCCAGGGGGTACGGGTCAGCGGGGTCCGAAGCGGGGGTCAAGTTGATCTCGCCTGTCACGGGTGGTTTCCGCATTGGGTCGCGCCAGTGGTTTTGGAAAGTGGATTGTGGTTAGGCAAAGTGGTATCGGGCAGTGGTTAGATCTAGGGTTCGCCCAAAGAAGAATGGCGGCACGGGCTAGCGGCGAGGGTGCGACGGAGGGGGTGGTTCTCGTGGGTCAAGAGAGGTTTCCGCGGTCGGGCGCCGTAGAGGTTACGACCGGGTTTTCCGGCTGGCCATAATTTCCGGCCGAAATGATTTTGGCCTGATTTTTATGATTTTTCACCACTGAGGTCCTGCTTTGACGTGTTGATGGTGGTTCCGACCTCCAAGGTTGCTTTAACAAAGTTGTTTTTGGGATTTTGATTTGTGGTTTTGACGCCTTTTTCCCGTGAACCACTTGCCATCCATTATGATTTTTGAGATTCAGATCCGACGGGCGGTTTTGGACGGCAAGTAGGTGGGGTAGGTTTGGAAGATTACCTTTGTCAAATCCACCACCTTTTCCATAGATCCATCTCCATTGTCATCCTTCTTGGTCTCAAATCCGATTTAAATTCCAACATCCTTCAATATCATGACCTTGTAATTTGCAAGAAGTACAATACTTAGGAATGAAATCAAACCTAATTTTTTGCTCTTTCAGATAAACAATTCCATTCTTCTGAAAGAGATTTGAATTTTTGAGGATGAACTTTTAACAAATCCATTTCAACCTTAACCCTAGCACAATCGGGCCTTGTCTTCTTCCTTGTGCTAATCTAGGGCTATGGGTTTCCACCGCCGCCAACGTGAACAATGCAAGAATGACCAAAGAAATTGTGAGGAAGGTTTGGAAACGAGATCCATCCCCGTGCAATATTCGACTCTCTTCAGATTAAAATTAACATTCCAAATGAATGTTCTCATCAATAACAATTTATTCTTCTCCTTAATCCAAAAACTGTGGCTTGACATTAAGATGTCATAATCTTCTTCAATAGAACACCGAATAAGAATATGACTATGCAACAAACCTATGGAAACCTCGAGATTTTAATCCACATTGCTTAGGAATTTCCTTCGCAAGAAATCAAAATCCGCCAACCATTTGAGAACTTACACATGACCGGAAGTTTCAAATTTTGTTCTTCAATCATAAAATCAATTTCATCCTCCTCAAACATCACCATCGGTTCACCATGCGGCAAGAGATAGGTTTGTGGGCACGGATTTCGAGGAGAGGGTAGAAGGTCGACGGCGCTTAGGCTCACGCCATCGTTAAAGGGAAAACCGACGGTAGGGGTCGACGGACCACATCCGGTATGCAGTGGTGGTGACGGTGGTGTCGCCGACCACAGAGGTGGTCACGAGGCCGAGACGCCACGTGGTCGGGCGGCGGCACGCTAGGGTTTTACCGATTTTTTGAGGAGAGAGGGGAGAGCAAAAAATTAAAAAAAATGTTGGCTTTTTTTTTAAAAATGTTGGCTTTATTTAGCCGTTGAGTGGTTAATTATTAGTCATTTTTAGCGCGTGGTCTCGGGTTCGAATCCTCCTTATCAACAGACTTCTCCTACCGACCTACTAACGCCCGCCGCTTGTCCCTACACGTTTGGAGGATTTTTTATGAGTAATTCCATCCGTGTTAGAGACTTAGGGTTAGCTACTCCCTTTGCCCCTGCAGGTACGGCAATTAATCTCACCTCACGACATTGGGAATCGAACCTCGACCTCCCACACATGGTATCTCTTAGCCTAACCTTCGACCATCAGCCAAATGTCATTGGACGGGTTTAGGGTTTGGTTTAGTGGTTTAGGGTTTGTGGTTTAGTGGTTTAGGGTTTGTGTGGTTTAGTGGTTTAGGTTTAGTGGTTTGTGTTTAGTGGTTTAGGTTTAGGGGTTTAGGTTTGTGGAGTGGTTTGTGGTTTAGGTTTAGGTTTAGTGGTTTAGGTTTAGGCCCAGGCCCAGTGGTTTAGGCCCAGTGGCCCAGTGGCCCAGGCCCAGTGGCCCAGGTTTAGGGTTTAGGCCCAGTGGCCTGTGGCCCAGGCCCAGTGGCTCAGGCCCAGGCCCAGTGGCCCAGGCTCAGTGGCTCAGTGGCCCAGTGGCCCAGTGGCCCAGTGGCTCAGTGGCCCAGGCCCAGTGGCTCAGTGGCCCAGTGGCCTCAGGCCCAGGTCAGGCCAGTGGCCCAGTGGCCCAGGCCCAGTGGCCTGTGGCCCAGTGGCCTGTGGCCTGTGGCCCAGTGGCCCAGTGGCCCAGTGGCCCAGGCCCAGTGGCCTGTGGCCCAGGCCCAGGCCCAGGCTCAGTGGCCCAGTGGTGTGGCCCAGGGTTTAGTGGTTTAGGTTTGTGGCCCAGGTTCAGTGGTTTAGGTTTGTGGTTTGTGGTTTAGGTTTGTGGTTTAGTGGTTTAGTGGTTTAGGTTTTTTTTTTTTTTTTTTTTTGAATAATCATCCAGCACGCTGCCTGTGTTTTTATTAATAATAAAAGTAAATGGGCCCGTAAGGGAAATACAACTAATAAAGGGATATTCCTTTACTTCCGCTAGTCCTATCCAGCAAAGCTAATGTTCATCCCGAATGTAAGAAGAAAGAAGATGCCAAGATCAAGTAGTTATGATCATCATGTAGTTTATAATGCACTCTATGATGATATTACAAATGATTTATACTAAGGTAGAGTAGTAATATAAGAACAAAGCTAGGAAATCTAAACTCAACTTATAAAATCTTCTAGCCTACGATCTTTTCCCGCTTGTCTTCTAGAGTCCGTGATATGTAATCATTTCTTCTTTGATCTAGTCAGAATGCATAAACGGGATTGTTGGTTTACTAGCTTCCTTCACTGGGCGAAATTACGAGTCACGAAGTCCCCGCCCTTTCTTGGTGGATCGGGTATTGCCGCTCTAATCTCTTCATCTCTTCAAACATGTTTTCAGGGTCAGGGACTCCATGAAACATGTGTCCAAGTGCTATCTGAAGTTCTTCATCATCTAGAATGTCGTCCTCTGAATCTCCATCAACAGCTAGTGGCCTTGGTTCTGGTTCAAATATTTCCATGGCCCATTCCTGTCTATCTTCTTCTGAGGGGACAAACATCTCCAAATATTCTTGTACAGTCATGTGTGCATTTCTACTGCTTAGGGTGTCCTTTAAGACATCCTCAAACTTTGTCATACGACAGAAGTCACCTTCCAATTCCATTTCCTTATCAAAGGCCTCCCGAAGTAATGCTATGTCTGATTCTGACCACTTGTGCTCATAATCATTATTTGACTCTTCTCCTTCAGATCACACCACTTCCTCCTTATACTATCACCCCAAAAGTTTTGGAAGTGGTAGGTTATTGTAAGGTATATCCGATGAAGATTTATTTAGAGTACAAGGTCATGAGGAAAGAGAAGGCATTTTTAAGCCAATTTTGGGCTGGGTTTTTTGAGGTAGCTGGCTTTGAATTAGAATCGGGCTTGTTGGTTGATGTTATTCGAGGCTGGTAGCGGAGCCCGTGATCCAAATAGAATTGGGTCAATTATCTTGGTTTTTTGAATCAGATTGGGCTTGATTTGGGCTTTTTATTTAAAGGTTTTAAAGGGGTTATGGTTTGTGGTCAGGGATATGCTGGTCCAAAGGGGGTCCGTTTCGATTGTTGGGTCGATTCCGGCCTGGTTCCGGCCTCGTCAATGAATCGGGTCTTCGCGACGCACTTTCGTTTAAAGTGGTAGCTCACGGTCAAAGCGGATTGACGATCGCACGGGCCGAGAGTGGGAGGCAGGGATCGGCGCGATAGGCTCGCCGACGGAGCGTCAAAGGTCGGGCCAAACCATCAGCGGTTTCACGTTTTTGGCGGTATTTTCGATCCTGGGCCGGATGGGGAGGGTGTAGGTGGGGGCGTGGATCCGAAGCCGGGGGTATCGACCGGGTCAGCGGCCTGACTTGTGGCCTGCCCGGGTCACGATTCGGTAGGTTTCGCTTAGGTTTTAGCGCTGGCTGGTCACGGGCGCGGTCCAGGCGCTGGGGTACGTGGTCAGCGGGGTCCGAAGCGGGGTCAAGCCGATCTCGCCCGTCGCCGGGTGGTTTCCGCATTGGGTCGCGCTGTGGTTTTGGAAAGTGGATTGTGGTTAGGCAAAGTGGTATCGGGCCAGGTTAGATCTAGGTTCGCCCAAAGAAGAACGGCGCTGGCCAGGCGCGAGGCGCGACGGAGGGTGGTTCCGTGGCTCAAGCAGAGGTTTCCACGTCGTGGCCGGTAGGGTTACGACCGGTTTTCCTGGCCATAATTTCCGCTAAATGATTTTGGGTCGATTTTTATGATTTTTCACCACGAGGTCCTGCTTTGACGCAGTTGATGGTGGTTCCGACTCCAAGGTTGCTTTAACGTTGTTTTTGGGATTTTGATTTGTGGTTTTGACGCCTTTTTTCCCAGAACCACTTGCCATCCATTATGATTTTTGAGATTCAGATCCGACGGCGGTTTTGGACGGCAAGGGCGGGGTAGGTTTGGAAGATTACCTTTGTCAAATCCACCACCTTTTCCATAGATCCATCTCCATTGTCATCCTTCTTTGGTCTCAACCGATTTAAATTCCAACATCCTTCAATATCATGACCTTGTAATTTGCAAGAAGTACAATACTTAGGAATGAAATCAAACCTAATTTTTGCTCTTTGTATAAACAATTCCATTCTTCTTGAAAGAGATTTGAATTTTTGAGGATGAACTTTTAACAAATCCATTTCAACCTTAACCCTAGCACAATCTGGCCTTGTCTTCTTCCTTGTAGCTAATCTGTGGCTATGGGTTTCCCCACCGCCGCCAACGTGAACAACAAGAATGACCAAAGAAATTGTGAGGAAGGTTTGGAAACGAGATCCATCCCTGTGCAATATTCGACTCCTCTTCAGGATTAAAATTAACATTCCAAATGAATGTTCTCATCAATAACAATTTATTCTTCTCCTTAATCCAAAAACTGTGGCTTGACATTAAGATGTCATAATCTTCTTCAATAGAACAATCGAATAAGAATATGACTACATGCAACAAACCTATGGAAACCTCGATTTTAATCCACATTGCTTAGAATTTCCTTCGCAAGAAATCAAAATCATTCAACCATTTGAGAACTTACCAATGACCGCAAGTTTCAAATTTTGTTCTTCAATCATAAAATCAATTTCATCCTCCTCAAACATCACCATCGGTTCACCATGGCGTAAGAGATAGGTTGGGGCACGGATTTCGAGGAGAGGGTAGAGCGTCGACGGCGCGCTAGTGGTCGCACGCCATCAAGTAGCGGAAAACCGACGGGTGGTCGATTTGACCACATCCGGTATGCAGGTGGTGACGGCTGGGTGTCGCGACCACATGAGCGGCACGGAGTCGAGACGCCACGGGTGGGGCGCGGCGGTCTGTGGTTTTACCGATTTTTTGAGGAGAGAGGGGAGAGCAAAAAATTAAAAAAAATGTTGGCTTTTTTTTTAAAAATGTTGGCTTTAAAAAATGTTGGCTTTATTTAGCCGTTGAGTGGTTAATTATTTAGTCATTTTTAGCGCGTGGTCTCGGGTTCGAATCCTCCTTATCATGCACTTCTCCTACCGACTCCACTAATCGCTCCGCTTGTCCCTACACGCTGGAGGATTTTATGAGTAATTCCATCCGTGTTAGAGGCTTAGGTTAGCTACTCCTTCACCCCGCAGAATGGCAATTAATCTCACCTCCGCCGAGCATGGGAATCGAACCCAAGACCTCCCACACACGGTATCTCTTAGCCTAACCTTTCACCATCGGGCCAAATACGGGTTGTGGCTTAGGTTTGTTTAGGGTTTGGGTTTAGGTTTAGGGTTTGTGGTTTAGGGTTTGTGGTTTAGGTTTGTATTTGTGGTTTAGTGGTTTAGGTTTAGGTTTGTGGTTTAGTGGTTTGTGTTTAGGCCTGTGCCAGTGGCCCAGGCTCAGTGGCCCAGGCCCAGTGGCCCAGTGGCCCAGGCCTGTGTGGCTCAGGCCCAGTGGCCTGTGGCCCAGTGGCCCAGGCCCAGGCCTGTGGCCTGTGGCTGGCCCAGGCCCAGTGGCCCAGTGGCCCAGTCAGGCCTGTGGCTCAGTGGCCCAGGCCCAGTGGCCCAGTGGCCTGTGTGGCCCAGTGGCCCAGGCCCAGGCCCAGGCCCAGGCCCAGTGGCCCAGTGGCCCAGGCCTCAGTGGCCCAGGCCCAGTGGCCCAGGCCCAGTGGCCCAGTGGCCCAGTGGCCCAGGCCCAGTGGCCCAGGCCCAGGCCTGTGGCCCAGTGGCCCAGGCCCAGTGGCTCAGGCCTAGGCCCAGGCCCAGTGGCCCAGTGGCCCAGTGGCCCAGGCCCAGTGGCCCAGGCCCAGTGGCCCAGGCCCAGTGGCCCAGGCCTGTGGCCCAGTGGCCCAGTGGCCCAGTGGCCCAGGCCCAGTGGCCCAGTGGCCCAGTGGCCTGGTGCCCAGTGGCCTGTGGCCCAGGCCCAGTGGCCCAGGCCCAGGGCCCAGGCCCAGTGGCCCAGGCCCAGGCCCAGGCCCAGGCCTGTGGCCAGTGGCCTGTGGCCCAGTGGCCCAGTGGCCCAGGCCTGGCCTGTGGCCCAGTGGCCCAGGGCCCAGTGGCCCAGGCCTGTGGCCCAGGCCCAGGCCCAGGCCTGTGGCCCAGTGGCCCAGGCCTAGGCCCAGGCCCAGGCCTGTGGCCAGGCCCAGTGGCTCAGTGGCCCAGGCCCAGGCCTGGCCTGGCCCAGGCCCAGTGGCCCAGTGGCCCAGTGGCCCAGGCCCAGTGGCCCCCAGGCCCAGTGGCCCAGTGGCCCAGTGGCCCAGTGGCCCAGTGGCCCAGGCCCAGTGGCCCAGTGGCCTGTGGCCCAGGCTCAGGCCTGGCCAGGCCCAGTGGCCCAGGCCCAGTAGTGGCCCAGGCCCAGTGGCCCAGGCCCAGTGGCCCAGTGGCCCAGGCCTGTGGCCCAGTGGCCCAGTGGCCCAGGCCTGTGGCCCAGGCCCAGGCCCAGGCCTGAGGCCCAGGCCTGGCCCAGGCCCAGTGGCCTGTGGCCCAGGCCCAGTGGCCAGGCTCAGTGGCCCAGTGGCCCAGTGGCCCAGTGGCCCAGGCCCAGTGGCCCAGTGGCCTGTGGCCCAGGCCCAGGCCCAGTGGCCCAGGCCCAGTGGCCCAGGCCTGGTGGCCCAGTGGCCCAGGCCTGTGGCTCAGTGGCCCAGTGGCCCAGGCCCAGGCCCAGTGGCCCAGGCCCAGGCCAGTGGCCCAGGCCTGTGGCCAGTGGCCTGTGGCCCAGGCCCAGGCCTGTGGCCCAGGCCCAGGCCCAGTGGCCTGCGGCCCAGGCCTGGCCTCAGGCCCAGTGGCCCAGTGGCCTGTGGCCCAGGCCTCAGTGGCCAGTGGCCTGTGGCCCAGTGGCCCAGGCCCAGGCTCAGTGGCCCAGGGTTTGTGGTTTGTGTGGTTTGTGGTTTAGGTTTAGGTTTAGGTTTAGGTTTAGGTTTAGGTTTGTGTTTAGGTTTGTGGTTTAGGTTTAGTGGTTTAGGTTTAGGTTTGTGGTTTAGGTTTAGGTTTTTTTTTTTTTTTTTTTTTTTTTTAAATAATCATCCAGCGCTGCCCAAAGTTATTTTATTAATAATGTATGAAAATGGTGCCCAAAAGGAATACAGACTAATCAGACACGCCCTATCTCTCGCCGCTAACCCTATTAAGGCGAAGCTAGTCTACCCCAATGTAAAAAGAAGGAAGATGCTAAGATCGATAGTATGATCATCATGTAGTTTATAATGCACTCTACGATGATATTACAATTGATTATACTAAGGTAAAGTAATAATATAATCACAAAGTTAGGAACTCTAAACTCAGACTTATAAAATCTTCAAACCCAAGTACCTTGTCCTCCTCGCCATCTAATAACTTGGTATAAAATCATTTCTTCTTTGATCTCGTGGTTACCGCCAACGGGAGTTTCCGCTTTTAGCTTGTTTGCCTTCATTGGATGTCCGTCAAGACTCACTTCTATCCTAACTTTGGGTATTGCTTCTCAATTCTTCTCATCTCAAAGAAACATATCCGCGCATCGTGACGCCTTGAAACACGTGACCGTGCTATCTCAAGCTCCTCATCATCAAGTATATCTCCGCCCAAACCTTCTTCAATAAAGAAGTGGCTTGGTTGGGTTCATACGGCTTCTATGGCCCATTCCCTTCTATCTTCATTCGAGGAAATAATCATGCCTAATTCCTTAAAACATCTTCAAAATTTGTCATGCCATAGAATTCACCATCACTTTCCATTTCTCGATCAAAGGCTTCACGGTTCTCGCATCTCACTTTGATACCGGTGAAGAATTCGCAAGCATATCCATCCTGCCTCACACCGCCTCCCACATTATCGCACTCAAAGATTTGGCAGCCGTAGTCTTATCAAGGAATGTCCACGAGGCTTTATTTAATGCATGTGGTCGATGAGGAAAGGAAAAGGCATTTTTAAGCCAATTTCAATGGGCAAGGATTCTTAGAGGTCGGGCTTGAATTAGCAGAGGTTTGGTATTTGTGTTTGTTTTAGGTCAGAGGAGCCCGTGATCCAAATATTTGACTGGGTGTTATGTGTTTTTTGGAGTAAGTTTGTGTTTTGTACGGGCCAAATTAATGTGGGTACGGGTTTCGCGGGTGCTGGTCACTGCTTGGAAATTAAGTGGTTAGCTGGTTCGGCCGAGGGTATGCGCAGAGATGGGGTTTAAAGGGTTGATGGGTCTGGTCCGGGGTTCATTCGGGTTTTTGGTTGGCCTGGTCGCAGCTGGAATGGGTACCGCATTTTAGGATTTTTGCGGTGGTTACGTCAGTGGTAGACCGGAAGCGTGGGGAGGATGTCTAGGACTCGGGTACCGCGGGTAGGGTAGTTGGTTAGACGGGTCGCAGTAAAATGAACTGGACGGCCTGGTCTGCCCGTTGTGTGTCGCAGGTTTCGACGTTAATTTGGCGGGTTTTGATCCGGTAGGGGCCGGGTAGGCAGGATAGGGGACGGGTCCGCAGGCGCGGGGAGTGGTCCGGTCGTGGGTCGTTAACGGGTCGGCCTGCAGTTGGGCCTGGTCGCCAACGGGTCGTAGGGTTTACGGTTTTGTGGTTTTGGCGCGCTACCGCAGTGGTAACGACGTGGGGTGGGTACGCGATGCGGGGGTGGTCCGCAGCGCGAGGGGTCCGGGCCGGCGGTCTGTCTCGTGTAGGTTTGAATCGCGTTGGCGCCAGTGGCTCGGTAGATTAGGGTTTGGGCTTAGTGGTTTAGGGTTAGCAGTTAGCCCAAAGAACGGCGGCCGGGCTAGGGCTCGAGGCGTGCGTGGGTGGTTCGCAGGTCGTAGGTTCCGCGTCGTGGTACGCCGTAGGTTCCGCGGCAGTGGTATTTCCGGTGGTTTTCGCCGCCAAACGGTTTTGGGTCGATTTGTAGGGTTTTTCGACAGGTAGGTCGCTTTGACGCGAGGTGGTGATTCCGCCACCAAATTGGCCTAATTTCTTCCCGCCGCCAAAATAGTAGAAAATGATGATTTTTGGTCTTGATTTGTGATTTTTCTATTATTTTTTCCGTGACCACCTTCCAACCGCTTGCTTTGCCAGGATTTCTGATCCGAAGCGGTGTTTTGGAGGAGAACGGAGGAGAGTAGGTTTGAGATTTACCTTGTCAATAGCCGCCAATTCCTCCATAGATCCATCACCTTGTCATCCCTCTTTGGTCTCAAATCAGGATTCAATTTCCAACATCCATCAACATCATGACCTTGTAGTTTGCAAGTAGTACAAAATTTAGGAATGAAGTCAAACCTAATTTTTTGCAATTTAGTATGAACTATTCCATTCCTTTTGAAAGAAATATGAATATTTTGAGGATGAACTTTCAATAGATCCACTTCAACCTTAACCCTAGCACAACTTGGCCTTGTCTTCTTCAAAGTGGCCGAATCTAGGGTTAAGGGTCTTCCAACCGCCGCCGCCAACGTGAACAAGGCGGAATGGCCAAAGAAATTTGGTGGAAGATTTGGAAATGAGATCCATCCCCAAGCAATATTGGACTCCTCCTCTGGATTAAAATTAACATTCCAAATGAATGTTCTCATCAACAACATCCTATTATTTTCTTTAATCCAAAAACTAGGGCTTGACATCAATAAATCATAATCTTCTTCGATAGAACAACGAATTAAAATATGACGATTGTACAACAACCCTATATTGACCTCAGCCTTCAATCCACATTGCTTAGGAATTTCCTTTCGCAATAGATCAAAATTAGTCCAACCATTTGAAAACTTACCAACTACCGCAAGTTTCAAATTTTGTTGTTCAATCATCAAATCAATTTCTTCCTCCTCAAACATAATTGTAGGTTCACCATGAAGATAGGTGATAGGTTTAAGAGACACAAAATTCGAGGAGTGGGTAGTGGTGACGGCGTTAGGTTTGACACCGCCGCCACATCGCTCGACGGAAACCGGAGCGGTTCGATTTAGGATTTAAAAGGTGGGGGGTGGGAAATGGTGGTGGGGTGGTGGCCGACCACAGGAGGTGGCCGGCCGGTGGCCGTGACGGCCATGGAGGCCGGAGCAAGGCGCCATTACTAGGGTTTTACCGATTTTTTGAGGAGAGAGGGGAGAGCAAAATTTTGCTAAAATAAAAATGTTGGCTTTATTTAGCCGTTGAGTGGTTAATTATTAGTCATTTTTAGCGCGTGGTCTCGGGTTCGAATCCTCCTTATCATCACTTCTCCTACCGACCTACTAATCGCCTCCGCTTGTCCCTACACGCTGAGGATTTTTCATGAGTAATTCCATCCGTGTTAGAGGCTTAGGGTTAGCTACTCCTTCACCCCGCACGGCAATTAATCTCACCGCCGATATGGGAATCGAACCCAAGACCTCCCACACACGGTATCTCTTAGCCTAACCTTTCACCATTGGGCCAAATGCTTGGATTAAAAATGTTGGCTTTATTTAGCCGCTGAGTGGTTAATTATTAGTCATTTTAGCGCGTGGTCTCGGTTCGAATCCTCCTTATCAATGCACTTCTCCTACCGACCTAATCGCCTCCGCTTGTCCCTACACGCTGAGGATTTTTATGAGTAATTCCATCCGTGTTAGAGACTTAGGGTTAGCTACCCTCGCCCCCGCAGAATGGCAATTAATCTCACCGCTGAGCATGGGAATCGAACCCAAGACCTCCCACACAAGGTATCCTTAGCCTAACCTTTCACCATCACCAAATGTCATGGATTAAAATGTTGGCTTTATTTAGCCGCTGAGTGGTTAATTATTAGTCATTTTTAGCGCGTGGTCTCGGTTCGAATCCTCCTTATCAATGCACTTCTCCTACCGACCTACTATCGCTCCGCTGTCCCTACACGCGAGGATTTTTATGTAATTCCATCCGTGTTGAGACTTAGGTTAGCTACTCCTTCATCCTCGCAGAATGGCAATTAATCTCACCGCCGATATGGGAATCAACCCAAGACCTCCCACACATGGTATCCTTAGCCTAACCTTTGACCATCGGGCCAAACGCTGATTTTAAAATGTTGCTTTATTTAGCCGCTGAGCGTTAATTATTAGTCATTTTTAGCATGGTCTCGGTTCGAATCCTCCTTATCAACAGACTTCTCCTACCGACCTACTAATCGCTCCGCTTGTCCCTACACGTTGGAGGATTTTTATGAGTAATTCCATCCGTGTTGAGACTTAGGTTAGCTACTCCTTTGCCGCAGAATGGCAATTAATCTCACCTCACGAGCATGGGAATCGAACTCGACTCTCCCACACATGGTATCCTTAGCCTAACCTTTCACCATCGGGCCAAATGCCGTTGGATAAAATGTTGGCTTTATTTAGCCGCTGAGTGGTTAATTATTTAGTCATTTTTATTTTCCTGCGCCAAGCCCGAGTTCGAGTCGCTTAACAATAGGCACCCTCCGCCAGACAACCGCCCCATACCGCTTGTGAGGTCAGACCAACCACCCTGGCTGGGCCTCCGAGTGTCCTTTAATCAGCCGGCCCTCAGAGGTATAGAGGAATCCGCTTAGCCGACGTACTGGGTTAGCAGGCTCAACCCTTTTTATTCGCCTCGTCAAGAGCATTCAATAAAATTGCAAGGAATTAATCTCACCGTCACATGGAATCGAACCCACTGCCTCCCGCACAAGTGAGCATCCTTAGCCTAACCTTTCGACCATCACCAAATTGACGGGTTGACGGGTTTAGGTTTAGGTTTGTGTGGCCCAGTTAGTGGTTTAGTGGTTTAGGGTTTAGGTTTGTGGTTTAGTGGTTTGTGGTTTAGGTTTGTGGTTTAGTGGTTTAGGTTTAGTGGTTTGTGTTTAGGCCCAGTGGCCTGTGGCCCAGTGGCCTGGTGGCCCAGTGGCCCAGGCCCAGTGGTTTGTGGCCCAGGCCTGGGTGGCCCAGGCCCAGTGGCCTGTGGCCCAGTGGCCCAGTGGCCTGTGGCCCAGTGGCCTCAGGCCCAGGCCTGTGGCCAGGCCAGTGGCCCAGTGGCTCAGTGGCTCAGTGCCCAGGCCTAGGCTCAGTGGCCCAGGCCTGTGGTTCCAGGTTTCAGGCCTGGGCTCAGGCTTGGGGCCTGGGGTCTGGGGGTCTGGGGTCTGGGTCTGGGGTCTGGGCCTGGGGCTTTGGGCCTGGGGTCTGGGGTTTGTGGTCTGGGGGTTTGTGGTTTGTGGGCTTTTGGGGTTTGTGGTTGGGGTCAGTCTGGGTCTGGGGGCCTGGGGTTTGTGGGTCTGGGTTTAGGTTGTGGTTCAGTCTGGGGTTTGGGGTTTGGTTTAGTGGTTTGTGGTTTAGGTTTAGGGTGGTTTAGGGTTTAGGTTTGTGGTTTTTTTTTTTTTTTTTTTTGAGTAATCATCCGCACGCTGCCTGTGTTTTATTAATAACAGAACGAAAAGGCCCACTGGGAGTTACAACTAATAAAGTGGATAGCCTTTACTCGCGCAAGTCCCGACCAGCGAAGTATAAGTCTATCCCAATGTAAAAGCAAGGACGGCTAAAATAAGATAGTTATGATCATCATAGAGTTTATAATGCACTCCCATGATGATGTTACAAATGACGATACTAAGATAGAGTAGTAATATAAGAACAAAGCTAGAAATCTAAACTCGACTTATAAAATCTTCTAACCCAAGTACCTTCTCCTCCTTGTCTTCAGAGTCCATGGTATGTAATCATTTCTTCTTTGACCTAGCTGTAATCGACAAAGGAATCGGCTTACTAGCTTCCTTTCGCACGTAGACATGTGTTGATTTAAGTCCCCACTCCTTTCTGCGTGGACTGGTATCACGCTTCTAATCTTTTCATCTCTTCAAACATATTTTCCGGGTCAGTATCCATGAAACACGTGTCCAAGTGCTATCCAAGCTCTTCATCATCTAGAATGTCTTCCTTCAATCTCCATCAACAAACAGCTGGCTTGGTTCTCGTTCAAACATTTCCATGGCCCATTCCTCGCCTATCTTCTTCGAGGGACAAACATCTCCAAATATTCCTGCATACCATGTGTGCATTTCTACTACTTAGGTGTCCTTTAAAACATCCTCAAACTTTGTCATACGACGTGTCACCTTCCAATTCCATTTCCTTATCAAAGGCCTCCAAGTAACGCTATATGTCCGATTCTCACCACTTGTGCTCATAATCATTATTAGACTCTTCTCCTTCAGATCACACCACTTCCTCCTTATACTATCGCCTCAAAAGTTTCGAAGGTAGTGGTTATTGTAAGGTATATCCGATGAAGATTTATTTAGAGTACAAGGTCATGGAGGAAAGCAAGGCGCTTAAGCCAATTTCGCAAGCTGGTTTTGAGGTAATGGGCTTGGAATTAGATTTGGGCTTATCGTTGATGTTATTCGAGGTCGCAGTGGAGCCCGTATCCAAATAGAATTTGGGTCAATTATCTTTGCTTTTTTGAATCAGACTGGCTTGATTTGGGCTTTTATTTAACCGCTTTAAAGGAGTAATGGCTCGCGGTCGTGGGGACGGTCGGGTCCAAAGGGTCTGATTTTTGTATCGGGCTTGATTTCGCCCGCATCCGGCCCGCCTGCAGTGGTCGCAGGTTTCCGAGGGTAATTTAGGCTCAGCGGGTGGTTTCGACTACGCGGATCGTGTTCGCCCATGGCCGAGGGGTAGGTAGCGGCCACCGGGTGTGGTCAGCGCACTGAGCGTCACTGGTTTGCCGTCCAACACACGGTGGTTTCACGTGTTTAAAAGTGCCGATTTCGGTCTGTGGTACGGACGGCGTGAGGGAGTCCACGCGCGGAGGTTCCGGCGGGGCGGGTATTGTTCGGTCACGGTCAGGCGTGGCCGCCTGGCTCGCCCGCCGCTGAGGCGTAGGGTTTTAGTAAGTTTAGGTTTTGGCGGTTTCGCCAGGTGTTAGGGACGGCGGGGCAAGTGGGCTCGCGAGGGGCGGGTACGTTAGGGGCGAGATCCGGGTGGCCGGTCGGGTAGGTTTCCGCCAGCGCGACGCCAGTGGCTCGGGGACGACAGGTTAGGGTTTTTGTGTAACGGGCTAGGGTTTCGCTAGTTTGGCCCAGAAAGATCGGGCCACTGGCTGGTTAGTGCGGTACGACTTGGCGCGGGTTCAGCCGTCTGAGGTTTCCAGTCAGGTTTAGGGTTTAGTGGTTTGTGGTTTGTGGTTTAGGTTTGTGGTTTAGGTTTAGGGTTTAGTATTTAGGGTTTAGGTTTAGGTTCAGGCCCAGTGGCCCAGGCCCAGGCCTGTGGCCCAGTGGCCAGTGGCCCAGTGGCCCAGTGGCCCAGTGGCCCAGGCCCAGTGGCCTGGCCCAGGCCCAGGCCCAGTGGCCTGTGGCCCAGTGGCCCAGGCCCAGTGGCCCAGGCCCAGGCCCAGTGGCCCAGGCCCAGTGGCCCAGGCCCAGGCCCAGGCCTGGTGGCCCAGTGGCCCAGTGGCCCAGTGGCCCAGTGGCCCAGGCCCAGTGGCCCAGTGGCCCAGTGGCCCAGTGCCCAGGCCCAGTGGCCCAGGCCCAGGCCCAGGCCCAGGCCCAGTGGCCCAGGGCCTGCCCAGTGGCTCAGGCCCAGTGGCCCAGGCCCAGGCCCAGTGGCCCAGTGGCCCAGTGGCCCAGTGGCCTGTGGCCCAGTGGCCCAGGCCCAGGCCCAGTGGCCCAGGCCCAGGCCTGTGGCCCAGTGGCCTGGGCCCAGTGCCCAGTGGCCCAGTGGCCCAGGCCCAGTGGCCCAGGCTCAGGCCCAGTGGCCCAGGCCCAGGCCCAGTGGCCCAGGCCCAGTGGCCCAGTGGCCCAGGCCTGCAGGCCCAGT
The DNA here is from genome assembly GCA_029844215.1 of Przewalskia tangutica. Classification (NCBI taxonomy): domain Eukaryota; kingdom Viridiplantae; phylum Streptophyta; class Magnoliopsida; order Solanales; family Solanaceae; genus Przewalskia; species Przewalskia tangutica. The sequence goes on along the minus strand of JAQGDG010000204.1, from coordinate 36,313 downwards.
GGCCTGCGCCCAGTGTCAGGCCCAGTGGCCCAGGCCCAGTGGCCCAGGCCTGTGGCCTGTGGCCCAGTGGCCCAGGCCCAGTGGCCCAGGCCTGTGGCCCAGGCCTGTGGCCCAGTGGCCCAGGCCCAGTGGCCCAGTGGCCCAGTGGCCCAGGCCCAGGCCCAGTGGCCTGTGGCTCAGGCCCAGTGGCCCAGGCCTGTGGCCCAGTCAGGCCCAGTGGCCCAGTGGCCTGTGGCCCAGTGGCCCAGTGGCCCAGTGGCCCAGTGGCCCAGTGGCCCAGGCCTGGCCCAGTGGCCCAGGCCCAGTGGCCCAGTGGCCCAGGCTCAGTGGCCCAGGCCCAGTGGCCCAGTGGCCCAGTGGCCCAGTGGCCCAGGCCCAGGCCCAGTGGCCCAGTGGCCTGGCCCAGTGGCCCAGGCCCAGGCCCAGGCCTGCCTCAGTGGCCCAGGCCCAGGCCCAGGCCTGTGGCCCAGGCCCAGTGGCCTGTGGCCCAGTGCTCAGGCCCAGGCCCAGTGGCCTGTGGCCCAGGCCTGTGGCCCAGGCCCAGGGCCAGTGGCTCAGTGGCCCAGGCCCAGGCCTGTGGCCCAGTGGCCCAGGCCCAGTGGCCCAGGCCCAGGTTTGTGGCCTGTGGTTTGTCAGGTTTGGCCCAGGTTTGTGGTTTAGGGTTTGGGGCTTAGGGCCTGGGGTTTAGTGGTTTAGGTCTGGGTTTGTGGCCTGTGGTTTGGGGCTCAGGTTTGGGTTTGTGGTTCTGGGTCTGGGGTCTGGGGTCTGGGCCGGGTCTGGGGGTTGGGGGTCTGGGTCTGGGGCTCGGCCTGGGTCTGGGGTCTGGGGTTCAGGTTCGGGTCTGGGGTCTGGGCCAGTGGTCTGGGTTCTGGCTCTGGGGTGGGGTTGGGGTCTGGGTTCTGGGGTCTGGGTAGGTTTAGGGTCTGGGGTCTGGGTGGGGTTTGTGGTTTAGGTTTGTGGTTTAGTGGTTTGGTTTGTGGCCCAGGTTTAGTGTCCAGGTTTAGTGGCTCAGTGGCTCAGGTTGGCCCAGTGGCCCAGTGCCTGGCCCAGTGGTTTGTGGTTCAGTGGCTCAGTGGCCCAGGCTCAGGCCTGTGTGGCCCAGTGGCCCAGTGGCCCAGTGGCCCAGTGGCTCAGTGGCCCAGGCCCAGGCCCAGTGGCCAGGCCCAGTGGCCCAGGCCTGGCCCAGTGGCCCAGTGGCCCAGTGGCCCAGGCCCAGCCTGGCCTGTGGCCCAGTGGCCCAGGCCCAGTGGCTCAGTGGCCCAGGCCTGGCCCAGGCCCAGTGGCCCAGTGGCCCAGGCCCAGTCAGGCCCAGTGGCCCAGGCCCAGGCCCAGTGGCCCAGTGGCCCAGGCCCAGGCCCAGGCCTGTGGCCCAGTGGCCTGTGGCCCAGGCCCAGTGGCCCAGTGGCCCAGGCCCAGTGGCCCAGGCCTAGGCCCAGGCCTGAGGCCCAGTGGCCCAGGCCCAGGCCCTCAGGGCCCAGTGGCCTGTGCCTGCGCCCAGTGGCCCAGTGCCAGTGGCCCAGTGGCCCAGGCCTGTGGCCCAGTGGCCTCAGTGGCCCAGGCCTGTGGCTCAGTGGCCCAGTGGCCCAGGCAGTGGCTCAGGCCCAGGCTCAGTGGCAGTGGCCCAGGCCCAGTGGCCTGTGTGGCCCAGTTTCCAGGTTTGTGGCTTGTGTGGTTTGTGGTTTGCCTGTGGCCTGTGGTTTAGGGTTTAGGTTTGTGGTTTAGGGTTTAGGTTTAGGGTTTGGCTGGTCTGGGGTTTGTGGTTTAGGTCTGGGGTCTGGGTGGTTTGTGGTTCGGGCCTGGGTTTGGGGTGCCTGGGGTTTGGTTCAGTCTGGGGTTTTTTTTGGGGTTTTTTTTTTTTTGATAATCCACTAGCCATGGGCCTAGGTTATTTTATTAATAATGAAAATAAAAACATACGAGTTTTAGAAATGAACGCCAACAAACAAATGAAACAAATACCATGTATCATTTTGATCTACGTGTCCAAAATGACAATATAAAATGTAAAACTATAAAAACTAGTCTAAAGAAAGTTTGCCATCGTAGGGAAATCTCAAGTGAAATTTCCAGCAAAGGAGGCGATAGGTGTCGACAGATCGTGTCCCCGCCCGAGCCCTAGATGCACCATCCCGCCGATATGGGCACACAAAATTATGTCTCTAAAACTCGTAATCCATCATCATATCTCACATACCAAACCGCAAAGATAACCTTCCCTACGTGATGTCGCATCACTGTGAGAATGAGCATAACTAGATGCTAATACCACTCGCTGGTGATAGGTCACCTCATAGTTCCAGCGTTCTCCAACACCAGGTCAGAAACGAATAACTCGTCAAGTCTCGCTTCTATGATCATGTCTGGAAGACCGTGATACCGCCTCTCTTCGCCGTAAAGTCCTCTACTATGTAAAGAGGTACGGTCCGCATCACGGGTCCTCCAAGTCAGCACTTCTGGATTTCCGCATGCAGGATCTTCCCAATAGTAACGTGACGTAGTCCGCATATCCGGCAAGAATCTTCCGAGTCCGCTACCTCCACCGCCCCGCTCTCTCTCCTACGCTTGGTATATCCGTGCTCAGAAGATCCATGCATGCCGCCGCTTCCTCGTAGTAATGAAAAAATGTTGGCTTTATTTAGCTGAGTGGTTAATTATTAGTCATTTTTAGCCGTGGTCTCGGTTCAATCCTCCTTATCACTGCACTCTCCTACCGACCTACTAATCGCTCCGCTTCTCCTACACGTTGGAGGATTTTATGAGTAATTCCATCCGTGTTAGAGACTTAGGCTAGCTACTCCCTTTGCCCCCGCACGACAATTAATCTCACCGCCGAGCATGGGAATCGAACCTCGACTCCCACACACGGTATCTCTTAGCCTAACCTTTCACCATTGGGCCAAATGCCGCTGGATAAAAATGCTGGCTTTATTTAGCCGCTGAGTGGTTAATTATTAGTCATTTTAGCGCGTGGTCTCGGTTCAATCCTCCTTATCACTGCACTCTCCTACCGACCTACTAATCGCTCCGCTTGTTCCTACACGCCGAGGATTTTTCATGAGTAATTCCATCCGTGTTAGAGGCTTAGGTTAGCTACTCCTTCACCCCGCAGAATGGCAATTAATCTCACCACTGATGGGGAATCAACCCAAGACCTCACACATGGTATCCTTAGCCTAACCTTTCACCATCGGGCCAAATGTCATTGATAAAAATGTCAGCTTTATTTAGCCGCTGAGTGGTTAATTATTAGTCATTTTAGCGCGTGGTCTCTGGTTCGAATCCTCCTTATCAATGCACTTCTCCTACCGACTCACGGAATCGCCTCCGCTTGTCCCTACACGCCGAGGATTTTTCATGAGTAATTCCATCCGTGTAGAGGCTTGTTAGCTACTCCCTTCACCCCGCACAATGGCAATTAATCTCACCTCGGCCGAGCATGGGAATCGAACCCAAGACCTCCCACACGGTATCCTTAGCCTAACCTTTGACCATCGGGCCAAATGCCGCTGGATAAAATGTTGGCTTTATTTAGCCGCTGAGTGGTTAATTATTAGTCATTTTTAGCGCGTGGTCTCGAGTTCGAATCCTCCTTATCAATGCACTTCTCCTACCGACCTACTAATCGCTCCGCTTGTCCCTACTGCTTGGAGGATTTTATGAGTAATTCCATCCGTGTTAGAGGCTTAGGTTAGCTACTCCTTGCCCTCGCAGAATGGCAATTAATCTCACCTCCGGCGATACGGGGAATCGAACCCAAGACCTCCCACACAAGGTATCTCTAGCCTAACCTTTGACCATCGGGCCAAATGCCGCTGATAAAAAAATGTCGGCTTTATTTAGCCGCTGAGCGGTTAATTATTAGTCATTTTTAGCCGTGGTCTCGGTTCAATCCTCCTTATCAATGCACTCTCCGCCCGACTTACTAATCGCCTCCGCTTGTCCCTACACGCTCGAGGATTTTTCATGAGTAATTCCATCCGTGTTAGAGGCTTAGGGTTAGCTACTCCTTCACCCCGCACGGCAATTAATCTCACTCTCGAGCATGGGAATCGAACCCAAGACCTCCCACACATGGTATCCTTAGCCTAACCTTTCACCATCGGGCCAAATGTCGCTGGATAAAATGTTGGCTTTATTTAGCCGCTGAGTGGTTAATTATTAGTCATTTTAGCGCGTGGTCTCGGTTCGAATCCTCCTTATCAATGCACTTCTCCGCCGACTCTTTAATCGCCTCCGCTTGTCCCTACACGCTGAGGATTTTTCATGAGTAATTCCATCCGTGTTGAGGCTTAGGTTAGCTACCTTCACCCCGCACGGCAATTAATCTCACCTCCGAGCATGGGAATCGAACCCAAGACCTCCTACACACGGTATCCTTAGCCTAACCTTTGACCATCGGGCCAAATGTCGTTGGATAAAATGTCGCTTTATTTAGCCGCTGAGTGGTTAATTATTAGTCATTTTTAGCGCGTGGTCTCGGTTCAATCCTCCTTATCAATGCACCCTCCTACCGACCTACTTAATCGCCTCCGCTTGTCCCTACACGCTTGGAGGATTTTTCATGAGTAATTCCATCCGTTAGAGGCTTAGGTTAGCTACCCCTTCACCCGCACGGCAATTAATCTCACCGCCGAGCATGGGAATCGAACCCAAGACCTCCCACACACGGTATCCTTAGCCTAACCTTTGACCATCGGGCCAAATGTCGTTGGATAAATGTTGGCTTTATTTAGCCGCTGAGTGGTTAATTATTAGTCATTTTTAGCGCGTGGTCTCGTTCGAATCCTCCTTATCAATGCACTTCTCCTACCGACCTACTAATCGCCTCCGCTTGTCCCTACACGCTTGGAGGATTTTTATGAGTAATTCCATCCGTGTTAGAGACTTAGGTTAGCTACTCCTTTGCCTCGCAGAATGGCAATTAATCTCACCGCCGAGCATGGGAATCGAACCTCGACTCTCCCACACACGGTATCCTTAGCCTAACCTTTCACCATCCAAATGCCGTTGGATAAAATGTTGGCTTTATTTAGCCGCTGAGTGGTTAATTATTAGTCATTTTAGCGTGGTCTCGGTTCAATCCTCCTTATCAATGCACTTCTCCTACCGACCTACTGATCGCCTCCGCTTGTCCCTACACGCTCGAGGATTTTATGAGTAATTCCATCCGTGTTAGAGACTTAGTGGTTAGCTACTCCCTTGCCCCGCAGAATGGCAATTAATCTCACCTCCGAGCATGGGAATCGAACCCAAGACCTCCCACAAGGTATCTCTAGCCTAACCTTTCACCATCGGGCCAAATGCCGGATTAAAATGTTGGCTTTATTTAGCCGCTGAGTGGTTAATTATTAGTCATTTTTAGCGTGGTCTCGGGTTCGAATCCTCCTTATCAATGCACTTCTCCTACCGACCTACTGATCGCTTCTCCGCTTGTCTCTACACGTTGGAGGATTTTTTATGAGTAATTCCATCCGTGTTAGAGACTTAGGTTAGCTACTCCTGCCCTCGCAGAATGGCAATTAATCTCACCTCTCGGATACGGGAATCGAACCCAAGACCTCCTACACAAGGTATCCTTAGCCTAACCTTTCACCATCGGGCCAAATGCCGCTGGATAAAATGTTGGCTTTATTTAGCCGCTGAGTGGTTAATTATTAGTCATTTTTAGCGTGGTCTCTGTTCGAATCCTCCTTATCAATGCACTTCTCCTACCGACCTACTAATCGCCTCCGCTTGTCCCTACACGCTTGAGGATTTTACGAGTAATTCCATCCGTGTTAGAGGCTTAGGTTAGCTACTCCTTCACCCTCGCACGGCAATTAATCTCACCGCCGACATGGGAATCGAACCCAAGACCTCCCACACATGGTATCCTTAGCCTAACCTTCACCATCACCAAATGTCATTGATAAAATGTTGGCTTTATTTAGCCGCTGAGTGGTTAATTATTAGTCATTTTAGCAAGGTGGTCTCGTTCGAATCCTCCTTATCAATGCACTTCTCCTACCGACCTACTAATCGCTCCCGCTTGTCCCTACACGCTTGGAGGATTTTTACGAGTAATTCCATCCGTGTTGAGGCTTAGGTTAGCTACTCCCTTCACCCCGCAGAATGGCAATTAATCTCACCACCGCTGACATGGGAATCGAACCCAAGACCTCCCACACATGGTATCCTTAGCCTAACCTTTCACCATCAGCCAAACGCTGGACGGGTCTGGGGGTCTGGGTTTTCTGGGGCTTGTGGTCTGGGGTTTAGGTCTGTGGTTTAGGTTTAGGTTTAGTGGTTTAGGTTTGGTTTGGTGCTAGGTTTGTGGTTTGTGTGGTTTGTGGTTTGGTGGTTTAGTGGTTTGTGGTTTAGGTTTGGTTTGTGGTTTAGTTTAGGTTTAGGTTTAGGGTTTAGGTTTAGGGTTTAGGGTTTAGTGGTTTAGGTTTAGGTTTAGTGGTTTGTGGTTTAGGTTTAGGTTTGTGGTTTAGGGTTTAGGTTTAGTGGTTTAGTTTGTGGTTTGTGGTTTGTGGTTTAGGGTTCTGGGGTTTAGTGGTCTGGGGTTTGTGGGTTGTAGGTCTGGGGTCTGGGCCTGGGGGCTCTGGGGGGTCGGCCTGGGGTTTGGTTTGGGTCTGGCCTGGGCTCAGTCTGGGGTCTGGGGTCTGGGGTCTGGGGTTTGGTTTGGTGGTTTAGGGTTTGTGGTTTGTGGTTTAGTGGTTTGTGTGGTTTGTGGTTTAGGTTTAGGGTTTGTGGTTTAGGTTTTTTTTTTTTTTTTTTTTTTTTTTTCGAGGATTTTTTACGAGTAATTCCATCCGTGTTAGAGGCTTAGGGTTTGTGGTTTGTGGTTTAGGGTTTGTGGTTTAGGTTTAGGTTTAGGTTTGTGTTTGTGGTTTGTGGTTTAGGTTTGTGGTTTAGGGTTTAGGTTTGTGGTTTGTGGTTTAGGTTTGTGGTTTGTGGTTTAGGTTTGTGGTTTAGGTGGTTTGTGGTTTAGGTTTAGGTTTTTTTTTTTTTTTTTTTTTTTTTTTAAATAATCATCCGCGCTGCTGCCCAGTTATTTTATTAATAATGTATGAAAATGGTGCCCAAAAGTGGAATACAGACTAATCAGACATGTCCTATCTCTCGCCGCTAACCCTATTAAGGGGTTAGGTCTACCCGAATGTAAAAAAGGAAGATGCTAAGATCGATAGTTATGATCATCATAGAGTTTATAATGCACTCTACGATGATATTACAATTGATTATACTAAGGTAAAGTAATAATATAATCACAAAGTTAGAACTCTAAACTCAGATTTATAAAATCTTCAAACCCAAGTACCTTGTCCTCTCGGCCATCTAATAATCCTCGTATAAAATCATTTCTTCTTTGATCTGTGTTACCGCTAACGGGAGTGCTCCGCTTTTTAGCTTGTTTGCTCATTGCTGGGACACAATGAAGACTCAAATTTCTATCCTAACTTCGGGTATTGCCTCAATTCTTCTCATCTCAAAGAAACATATCCACGTGATCGTGGACGCCTTGAAACACGTGACTGTGCTATCCAAGCTCCTCATCATCAAGTATATCTCCCAAACCTTCTTCAATAAAGTGGCTGGGCCGTGGTTCATACGGTTCTATGGCCCATTCCCTTCTATCTTCATTTGAGGAAATAATCATGTCGGAATTCCTTAAAACATCTTCAAAATTTGTCATGCCATAGAATTCACCATCACTTTCCATTTCCTGATCAAAGGCTTCACGAAGTTCTGCAATCTCACTTTGATACCAGGTGAAGAATTCAAAGATATCCATCCTGTCACACCGCTCTCCCGCATTATCGCACTCCAAAGATTTGGCAAGGTAGTCTTATCGAAGGAATGTCCATGAGGCTTTATTTAATGTACAGGTCGAGGAAAGGAAAAGGCATTTTTAAGCCAATTTCAGTCAAGGATTCTTAGAGGTCATGGCTTTCAATTAGTAGAGGTTTGGTATTTGTGTTTGTTTTAGGTCAGTGGAGCCCAGATCCAAATATTTGACTTGGGTCATATGTGTTTGGAGTAAGTTTGTGTTGTACGGGCCAAATTAATAGTGGTACTGTTTCGGCAGCTGGTACCGCTTGGAAATTGTGCGGTAATGGTTCGGCCGGGTGTGGGGCGCAGGCGGTGGGTTAAAGGGTTGATGGCGGGTCCGGGTTTGCTGGCCGGTTTGGGTTGGCCTGCCGGGCAGCTGGAATGGGTACCGCATTTAGGATTTTTGTGCGGTTACGTCGTGCCGGTGATCGCGGTGGGAGTGATGTTCAGGACTGGGTACCGCGGGGTAGGGTAGTTAGACGGTCGTAGGGGCTGAATTGGATCGCCGCGGTCGGGTCGTTGTGTGCCGTGGTTTCACGCACTTTATGGCGGTTTGATCCGGGGTCGGCGTAGGTAGGATAGGGGACGGTCCGCAGGGGCGCGGAGTGGTCCGGTCGGTGGTTAATGGTCGCCTCGCAGTTGGGCTCGGGCCAACGGGTCGTAGGGTTTTACGGGTTTTAGGTTTTTTGGCGCTTACCGCAGGGTAACGACGCGCGGGTACGCGGATGTGTGGTCCGCAGCAGCGGAGTGGGTCCGGCCGGGCCTGGTCTCGCAGGGTTTGAACCGGTTGCGGTGGTGGTCGTGGCAGACAGGCTCGGGCTTAGTGGTTTAGGTTAGGTTAGCCCAAAGCAGAACGGCGCCGCCGGGCTAGGGCTCGAGGTGTGTCGGGGGTGGTTCTGCAGGTCGTAGGTTCCGCGTCGTGGCCGCCGTAGGTTCCGGCGGGCAGGGTATTTCCTGGTTTTCGCCAAACGGTTTGGGGTCGATTTGTAGGGTTTTTCGACAGGTAGGTCGCTTTGACGTGAGGTGGTGATTCCGCCACCAAATTGGCGAATTTCTTCCCCCGCCGCCAAAATAGTAGAAAATGATGATTTTTGGTCTTGATTTGATTTTTCTATTATTTTTTCCTGACCACCTTCCAACCGCTTCGCTTTGTGGGATTTGATCCGAAGTGGTGTTTTGGATGAGAATGAGGAGAGTAGTTTTGAGATTTACCTTTGTCAATAGCCGCCAATTCCTCCATAGATCCATCACCTTTGTCATCCCTCTTTGGTCTCAAATCAGGATTCAATTTCCAACATCCATCAACATCATGACCTTGTAGTTTGCAAGTAGTACAAAATTTAGGAATGAAGTCAAACCTAATTTTTTGCAATTTAGTATGAACTATTCCATTCCTTTTGAAAGAAATATTAATATTTTGAGTATGAAATTTCAATAGATAAACTTCAACCTTAAACCTAGCACAACTCGCCTCGCTTTCTTCAAAGTGGCCGAATCTGGTTATGGTCTTCCAACCGCCAACGTGAACAAGGCGGAATGGCCAAAGAAATTTGGTGAAGATTTGGAAACGAGATCCATCCCCAAGCAATATCGACTCCTCCTCCGATTAAAATTAACATTCCAAATGAATGTTCTCATCAACAACATCCTATTATTTTCTTTAATCCAAAAACTAGGGCTTGACATCAATAAATCATAATCTTCTTCGATAGAACAACGAATTAAAATATGACGATTGTACAACAACCCTATATTGACCTCAGCCTTCAATCCACATTGCTTAGGAATTTCCTTTCGCAATAGATCAAAATTAGTCCAACCATTTGAAAACTTACCAACTACCGCAAGTTTCAAATTTTGTTGTTCAATCATCAAATCAATTTCTTCCTCCTCAAACATAATTGTAGGTTCACCATGAAGATAGGTGATAGGTTTAAGAGACACAAAATTCGAGGAGGAGGGGGTAGGGGTGACGGCGGCGTTAGGGTTTGACACCGCCGCCATCGTCCTCGACGGAAACCGGAGTGGTTCGATTTAGGATTTCAAAAGCGGGTGGGAAATGGTGGCGGGTGGTGGCCGATCACAGAGGGGTACGGCTGGCCGTGACGCCATGGAGGCCTGAGGTGGCGCTACGCTACTAGGGTTTTACCGATTTTTTGAGGAGAGAGGGGAGAGCAAAATTTTGCTAAAATGTTAAATGTTGGCTTTATTTAGCCGTTGAGTGGTTAATTATTTCAAATGTTGGCTTTATTTAGCCGCTGATGGTTAATTATTTAGTCATTTTATTATGTGTTTCATGCCAAGGCCCCGAAGTTCGAAGCCTTAACAATAGCACCCTCTCCGCTGCATAACGCCCATACCGCTTGAGGTCAGACCAACCACCTCGCTGGCTCGGGCTCGCCCGAAAGTGTCCTTTAATCAAATGGCCTCTCAGAGGTATAGAATCCGCTTAGACGACTGGTACTCGCAGGCTCAACCCCTTTTATTCGCCTCGTTAAGAGCATTCAATAAAATTGCAAGGAATTAATCTCACCCCGTTATGGGAATCGAACCCACTGCCTCTCGCATAAGGGAGCATCTTAGCCTAACCTTTGACCATCGGGCCAAATGTCGCTGGATAAATGTTGGCTTTATTTAGCCGCTGAGTGGTTAATTATTAGTCATTTTAGCGCGTGGTCTCGGGTTCGAATCCTCCTTATCATGCACTCCTCCTACCGACCTACTAATCGCTTCTCCGCTTGTCCCTACACGCTGAGGATTTTTCATGAGTAATTCCATCCGTGTTGGAGGCTTAGTTAGCTACCCTTCACCCCGCACGGCAATTAATCTCACCTCTGGCCGATATGGGAATCGAACCCAAGACCTCCCACACATGGTATCCTTAGCCTAACCTTTCACCATCACAAATGTCGCTGATTAAAAATGTTGGCTTTATTTAGCCGAGCGGTTAATTATTAGTCATTTTTAGCGCGTGGTCTCGGTTCGAATCCTCCTTATCAACGCACTCTCCTACCGACCTACTCGCCTCCGCTTGTCCTACACGCTTGGAGGATTTTTATGAGTAATTCCATCCGTGTTAGAGACTTAGGGCTAGCTACTCCCTTTGCCCTCGCACGACAATTAATCTCACCACGAGCATGGGAATCGAACTCGACTCTCCCACACATGGTATCCTTAGCCTAACCTTTGATTTTCATGCTGGCTTTATTTAGCCGCTGAGTGGTTAATTATTAGTCATTTTAGCGTGGTCTCAGTTCGAATCCTCCTTATCAACGCACTTCTCCTACCGACCTACTAACCGCTCCGCTTGTCCTACACGCTTGAGGATTTTTACGAGTAATTCCATCCGTTAGAGGCTTGGGTTAGCTACTCCTTCACCTCGCACGGCAATTAATCTCACCTCTGAGCATGGGAATCGAACCCAAGACCTCCCACACGGTATCTCTTAGCCTAACCTTTGACCATCACAAACGCTGATAAAAAAATGCTGGCTTTATTTAATTGGCCGCTGAGTGGTTAATTATTTAGTCATTTTATGTGTTTCCATGTGCCAAGGCCCGAGTTCGAGTCGCTTAACAATAGCACTTCTCCGCCATAACCGCCCATACCGCTTGAGGTCAGATCAACCACCCCTGGCCGGGCCCGCCCGAGTGTCCTTTTTAATCAGGCCCTCAGAGGTATAGAGAATCCGCTAGCCGACGCGGTCAAGCAGTGGCTCAACCCCTTTTATTCGCCTCGTTAAGAGCATTCGAATAAAATTGCAAGGAATTAATCTCACCTCGTCATATGGAATCGAACCTACTGCCTCCGCAGACATGGAGCATCCTTAGCCTAACCTTCACTATCAACAAATGTTGGACGGGTTTAGGTTTAGCCCAGGTTCAGTGGTTTAGGCCTGGTTCAGTGGCCAGTGGTAGGCCTGTAGGTTTGTGGCTCAGTGGCCCAGTAGGGTGGGCCCAGGCTCAGGCCCAGGCTCAGGCTCAGTGGCCCAGGCCTGTGGCCTGGGCCAGTGGCCCAGTGGCTCAGGCCTGGCCCAGTGGCCCAGTGGCCCAGGCCTGTGGCCCAGTGGCCTGTGGCCCAGGCTCAGTGGCCCAGTGGCCCAGTGGCCCAGTGGCCAGTGCCCAGGCCCAGTGGCCCAGGCCTGTGGCCTCGCCAGTGGCCCAGTGGCCCAGGCCCAGTGGCCCAGGCCCAGTGGCCCAGTGGCCCAGTGGCCCAGGCCCAGTGGCCCAGTGGCCCAGTGGCCCAGGCCCAGTGGCCCAGGCTCAGTGGCCTGGCCCAGTGGCCCAGTGGCCCAGGCTCAGCCCAGTGGCCCAGTGGCCCAGGCCCAGTGGCCCAGGCCCAGGCCTGGCTCAGGCCCAGTGGCCCAGTGGCCCAGGCCCAGGCCCAGGCCCAGTGGCCCAGGTGGCCCAGTGGCCCAGTGGCCCAGTGGCCTGTGGCCCAGGCCCAGTGGCCTGGCCCAGTACCAGGCCCAGTGGCCCAGGCCCAGGCCCAGTGGCCCAGGCCCAGTGGCCCAGGCCTAGGTTAGGTTTAGGTTTAGGTTTAGTTTAGGTTTGTGGTTTGTGTTTAGTGGTTTAGGTTTAGGTTTGTGGTTTGTGTTTAGGTTTAGGTTTAGGTTTAGTGGTTTAGGTTTTTTTTTTTTTTTTTTTTTTTGATAATCCACTAGCCATGGCCTAGGTTATTTTATTAATAATGAAAATAAAAACATACAGAGTTTTAGAAATGAATGCCAACAGTTACAAATGAAACAATAATCCATGTATCATTTTGGATCTACGTGTCCAAAATGACAATATAAAATGTAAAACTATAAAAACTAGTCTAAAGAAAGTTTGCATCGTAGGGAAATCTCAAGTGAAATTTCCAGAAAGGAGCGATATGGCGTTTATAGGATTGTGTCCCCACCCGAGCCCTAGATGCACCATCCGCCGATACTCGCCTCACTGAAAATTATGTCTCTAAAACTCGCAATCCATCATCATATCTCACATACCAAACCGCAAAGATAACCTTCCCTATGATGTCGCACCACCGTGAGAATGAGCATAACTAGACGCTAATACCACTCTGGTGATAGGTCACCTCATAGTTCCAAGTTCTCCAATACCGTGGTCCAGAACGCCGAATAACTCGCCGAAGTTCGCTTCTATGATCATGTCTCGGAAGACCGTGATACCGCCTTCGCCGAAAGTCCTCTACTATGTAAAGAGGTACGGTCCTCAGATCACGGGTCCTCCAAGTCTGCACTCTCTGATTTCCGCATTTACGTGATCTTCCAATAGTAATGCGACGTAGTCCGCATATCCAACAAGAATCTTCCGAGTCCGCTACTCCACCGCCCCGCTCTCTCCTATGTTTGGTATATCCGTGCTCAGAAGATCCATGCATGCTGCTGCTTCTCCGTAGTAATGAATGATGTTTTACCCGCAAAAGCAAACCAAGTTAGTAAAGTGGTCCTATTATGCTCTCCTGCAGGCCGCGAGCATAATAGTGTTCAGGTCCGACCAACACCACACGCATTGAACAATCCATCAATAACTCCTTCCTTTATCCCGAGATAAGTGGCATCAATCTTGTCACACCGAGAATCCTCCCGCTTTACTATCCAATTGATCAAATCAGGCCTCAACCTACCATCACAAGAGCCAAATTCGCAGTGATCGCCACCGATTGCCTTCTCTCATGATATGCCGAAAGTAACATCGCCTCTCGCTATCATCTCAAAAATCTCTCGACCCAAATGATAATTCTCCAAGGGGGTTTCTACTTTTTCATAAGAACCATTAGCATAAGTCTAGAATCAGTCTCAATAATATATGAATGCTGTTGTCTTCTTTTACGTAACCGATCGCTTCTAAGATAGCTCCTAGCCTCCGAGCATCAGATAGTAGCCTCGGATTTCTTTAGCCTCGTCAGATAAACCAAGTTGCCTAAATCATCCCTTACACAAAAGGAAAAGAGCTTCTCCCCGGATCGCCTCTCGTAGCCCCATCAAGATTACATTTCCAACTACCGCCTGAAAGCACCATAAGACCAAAGTGACTTTAGGAATCTCAACCTCTTCCTTAAGTCTAATAAGAATATCATTCCATCTATGAGGTAATCGGATTAATCTTCGGTCTCCGCAATCTCACCAAGCTCAGATAGTTACAAACCGATAGATGACTGCCACCGTAGTCTGCCTATCATGTCTCACATCATTCCTTCTTTTCCATAACTCCCAAGTGATGATGATTGGAATAGCATAGTAAATGGTTTGATTCTCGTACCACACTCGCATGCCACCACTCATCGATGATCCGATCAAGTTGGTAAACCCGTAATAGTAATGCCTCGCGACTTAAAAAGTCTCCATACTGATGTGTTAACTCACCTGTATAAGACGTGCTCGATAGATTCTTCCCGAGGATTCCTACAACAATTACATTTCGAAGGCATCTCATACCCCCAACTTCTCACAATATCATCCAAAGGAATCTTATTCATCCTAATCCTCCACATATTAAAGACAATTTTATAAGGAAGACCCTTAACCCAAATTTTCTCATAATTAACCAAGATAGTCCCCATTACGAGTAACTCCCATGCAGATTTAATGGTGAACTCACCATCGCCTCTTTAGTCCACCACACCATCTCCGCATCCACTACATCCACATAACGGGAGGAATAACCTCTCAATAATACGATCCACTGTGTCCGCTGAAGATTCTCGCAATAAGATGCCTTCATCCCAAGTACCATTAGTGACCACATCTCTAACAATCAATAACTTCAGAATTACAACGTTGTCCCGACTCGAATAGCCCCAAACCCACCCAATTATCATCCCGTATGATACCGCTTCGCTTAGTCCGCCACCGATGTATTGATCAACTGTCGCGGCCCAAAGATTTTCTTCCAAATCGTGGAACCTTTATAGGATCGCGTGATTATGGTATTTAAGATATTTGTCGCTTCATAAAGTCTCTCCATAACGAAGTTCTTAGTTCAAGTTCCACCACAACTTAGCAAATAAAGCTTTTGAAATATCTTTCGTGTCTCTCAAACCAAGACCGCTCAAATTGGTAAGCAAATATGTTCCCACCGCCCAACGACGCCCCCACTCGCCACTTTATTACTCCGTAAGAATTGAGAAAATATTTTATATAACTTTTAAGGACAAACTCGAGGATTAGTCGCCGACAAAGGTGCATAGGCATGGCTCGCAAACATGATTAACAAGAAATTCTACCACCAAAGGAAAGAAGATTACCTTTCCAACTCAAGTTTGTTCAATCTTAGTTAAGAGATCATTGTAAAATAAAGTGAGTGTCAGAAAAACAGCGACAACCTGTAAGTAATAGGGAAAGATTGACGGACATACCGTAAGTTGTTCGATGTCCCAATAACTATATCGCTTACGATGTAAATAGAAAGCGCTTTGGATTTATTCACAAGTTGCCGCTTCTTCATACCGCTAAAACATTCATAATCTTTGCAAAGAATATCGAAATGAGAGGCAAAATAATAGTACACAAGATAACACAAGTGATTAATCTGGCTATGCTTAGCATCCCAAATCCATGAAATCTCGGTCCTCAAGTAAATTAAGAGCTCGATAACATTTCAAAGAATTATAAATAAGTGGAGGGGTCACCTTGTTTTACCCCTCGAGAAGACTTGAAGAAACCATGCAGTTGACCATTAATCAAAATCGAATACCAATTATGAGCCACCAACTCATAAATATGACCTATAAAGGTTTCTCCAAACCCCATTTTACGCAAGACTTCCATTAGAAAGCTCCAAGAAAGTCTGGCCATACGCCTTAGTCATGTCAAGCTTAATAATATTATGACGCTACCATTCGCGCTTCGAGCTCGATGTCTTTGGTAATCTCGAGCAAGAAGAATATTCTCAATAATATTTCGCTTTGATAAAACCAATTTGATTCGTGAAATCAAGCTAGGTAATAAAGGTGATAACTCACATGGATTTAATTTAGAGAAAATTTTATTAATGAAATTGTTAAGACCGATAGACGCATGTCCCCAAAAAGTATTCACCAATTGCTTTTTAGGAATTAAAATAAGATTAGTGCGAGTGACATACCCGGAATCTCCTACCAAGAAAGAAATAATCATGTCCACGTCATTCCCAATGATCTCCCAACAGTCCGATAAAAGATACCATGAAACCGGCCCGACTTCCAAAGGTCGCGCTGGCCGAGACCAAAGACGCCTTCTAACCTCTTCTTTAGTGGGAATCGATCGCCTTTTCATTCATCTCGCCACTTACCGCTTCCTCTATTAAATCCAAGAAGTCAAATTGTGGATTATTAGTCGCTTCGCAAACTGCTCGTAGAATCTAATAGCCTCATCCGCGATGTCTTTGTCATTCTCAAGCCGCGTGCACTATCCCGAATTCTACTAAGTTGTAACCTCATGCTACCATTAACATTAGCATGAAAACTTCGAATTTTTGTCACCTCAAGAAACCAAGCCATCCTCGCTTGTAGAAATCCTCCTCATTGACTTTGCCTCAAGATTTCAAATTTACTCGCAAAGCTCACCCTATTTTCAATTGAAGGATCGCTTCAAACAAAATCTCGTGAGTTTTAATAACTGCTCCAAATCGCTGATATTTTGGAAAATATTGCCAAAATTAGCCTCGCCCAAGTTGATAGTACTTTTTTAACCTTTTCACTTAGTATTGAATTTCCGTAAAGTATTGCCATCTGCATGTTCTCTCCACTATCTTCAACAATACCAAGAAATCCTCGTTTAGTCCGTAAATTCGTAAATCAAATGGTTTGTCAGACGGACGAAGTCTCACGCTTGAAATTCATCAAAAGAGGTACATGATCCAACCCGCGCGAATTAAGTGCGTAATCTCCACCCCGGGAATAATTGTTGTAGCTCATCATTACCTAAACATCCGCACAAGTCGCTCAAACACAAAGGCATCACCGCCGACCATTCCACCAAGTATAAGTAACTTTAAACCCCAAGTCATTAAGATTACATGATGGATACAATGTCCAAATCATCGACATCCCCGATTGTAATAGGTCTTCCACCATATTTTTCCTCCTGCTTAGCGACAACATTAAAGTCACCTCCGATCAACCAAGGACTATTCATGAGATCGCCATGCCTGAGCATGAGTCCCAAAGCGTGAATTCTATTACTACGGCTACAATCAAGGTGAGACTACGTGAAGACTAAATTCATACGAGTACTCCTATTTTGCAAAGCCAAAGTAACTGCTGAGGATTGTTTGTCAATGTATTGTGGTGCCATTCTCAATCAACAAAACCCATATCTTTTCCGGTTGTTATAAAGAGCATAATCCACGCCTAGTTTCCTTCTCGCACCACCCATTTTTTGTAGATCATGCACGGGTTCAAGAATACCAATCACAAAGAACTTATGTTTCATGGAGATTTATCACCTTGAAAATGCTTTCGAGTATTAACCGATCTTATATTCCAAAATGATAGCATTCATTTAGATTTAGCTTCGTGTTCCTTCCGGGACTACCGCTATAACTTTGGAACTTTTCATTGGTATATTGTTCCCGGATCTACTCACACTTCTTTTCTCGGCGAGACTTCGCCCTCTATCCGTCTGCTCTCCCTTGTCTATCAAAGTTACTTGAATATCAATGTTGTTTCTCTTGTTTTTGTTATTGTTGTCCAAAGTATTTGCTATTTTCTCAATTTCTATATCCGACGAGAATTATCCTCCCGGTATGGTAATCAGATAATTCGCTTTCCACCGCCTCGTTAACCGATTTGTCCGCACCGCAATGTTACGCCAATATTTCCGTGCAATATGTGAATTATAAGTTCCGATTCCTCGTAACAAATATATTCCCTTCCTCTTCGCCTTCCTCACACCATTGTCTTCTAACTAAATCAAGTATTATTGTAGGATTTCCTACATTCTTCGTTTGTTTGGACTATCCCTACATCATTAATGGCATCCCTACAATCTTCTACCTTATTGTGAATATCCAATATGTTATCATTATCAAAGTCGCAGTTAATCTCATGCGGTTTGGAGTAGTAGGAAAACCGCCTCAGTGTTTGTTATGGTTACGAGATTCCGGCTAATAAAGTGACAAGTGTGTCGTTTGGAGAGCAGTGGTACTACCGGATTAGGAACGATGAGGTAGTGTCTAAGTTAGAAAAGTGTATTTGTTTAGGATAGATCGTTCCCATCTCTTATTCAGCGTGAGGTATCATGGTGTCAGGTTGCATTGAGGGAGTATCCGATCGAGTAGTTAGGAATGTTGAGCATGAGGGTAATTTCAGGAGAGAGGGGTTACTAACCAAGAGTAGGCAGATTCGGCAGAGGGGAACGCATGTGTGAGTGGGAGAAGGTTGGGAAATAGTGGTAGGAATTTGGTCTCATGGCGAGGTATGGTCAGAGAGGTTCGATCCCCGGCATTAGGTATAGTGATAATTGTGGATTAATAGGGTAGAATGATAATTACAGGTTGAGAGGATTCGATCTTTCAAGAGTTGAAATTGCTTTTACGGCGCTGCCCTGGTTCGACTTCATGGCCGGGTAGAAATGGCAGAGCCGATCAGGTATTTGGTGAGAGAGTGTAGGGGTTCGAACCGGATAAAGGGTATAAAAATGTTATTATTTAGTATGGTTTCAGCTGGGTTTTGGTGGTTCGATCGCTGGTACGCGGCATGTGGTTCTCGTGATGTTTTTGCAGCGAGGATCGAACTGGGTAGTGTTGTAAGGAATTAAATTAATAAGTGATTAGTATTAGATGGGTTCGACTGGGATTTAGGTAGGAACGACGTGAGCATTGGGTCATAGAGGTTGATGTGGGTTCAACTCGTTGGCGCGGAAGGGTTTTGTTATTACAGGGGTTCGCGGGTTCGAACTCTGCTCTAAAAGCGGTAGGCGAATTTGCGGGCGTGGGGTTCGACCGAGCATCGACGAGCCAGGTTTAGTCTATGTGGTATTAGGTTTCACAGGGCTAAGGTTATTGTAGGCAGATAGGGTTTTGACGAGGCCGATTGAGGGAAGGGTTTGGGTAGGCTTTATGAGTTATTTTTGGTATTTGGGGCAGATTTTGGGGTGGGATTTGGTCAATATTCTGTTGATGTCTATCTATGGGAGTAGTAGGATTCTTACTTAGAATATTCTGGCTATTATTGGGTTGATTATTATGGATTATTATTCCTTTATTAAGAGAATCATTATCATTGACAACTAATGTTTTTCCTAAAATAAGCATATTAGAAAACGAATTTGAATTAGAAGTATCTTCTAATATATTATCAGAATTATTAAAATTCTTATCTTGTTGATTTTGATTATTATTAGTATCATTGACAAATAAACTTTTTCCTAAATTAATAGGCTGATTTGAATTTGAATTAGAATTAGACTTATCATCTAATCTATTATTAATATTATTAACATTCTTACCTTGTTGATTTTGATTATTTTTAGGGACATATCTTTTATTTTGAACTACCTTCCATCCATTAATCTTTTCCAAATCTCCTACTACTTTACCACTACCTAAAATTCGAATCCCATATTGATTAGAAGTACTAGCAGAATTATTACTAGGAAGATTTTTAGGAGGAATTAAAGAAACATTATTATCACCATTAATGCTACCTAGGGTTTCTTTCCCCTTGCCATTTCCGTCACCCTTAGGATTAGGGTTCTGCCTAGGTCTAGTGGCGCCGCCGCCGTCACCCCCTTCTCCCTCCTTACCGTCGTCTTCTACCTCTACCCTCTCTCTACCGTCTTCCTCTTCTCTTCTATCATTTTTTCCGTCGACAGTCCTATCCCCTACCCCGTAATTATCAACATTATACAATTCAGGGTGAAGTTTCCAACAGTTATAACGATCATGACCTTGCAATTTACAAACATTACAAAATTTAGGAAGATAATCATAGTTAATAGGAATCCATTGTGACTTAATTTCTTCCCCATTCTTTACCTGGATAAGAACTCTTTTAGGGTGATTATGGAGTAAATCTAATTCAACTTTGACTCTAGCACAGCTAGGTCTAGTTTTGTTTGTGGTAGCAAGATCAATCATTAAAGGCGCACTCGCCAAGCTAAGGAGAAGAGTTGTTCTTTACCAAAATAGTTTGGAGGAAGAGTCGAAATGAAATCCATGCCATGGCTAAACTTGTTTCTTCTTCTCGCATCAACCACGGTGTCCATTTGAATGTCCTCGCGGATAGACCATCCTTTCTCCTTGATCCAAAACATAGGTTTGATAGCAAAGTCATATAATCTTCAAAAGTTTGCATCAATCAAGATATGTCGATTACAAAGTAGTCCAATCTTTCCAAAGGCTTCGAGCTCGCATTGTTTTGGAAGAATTGCACGGCGCGGCAATTTCTCGCCATCCATAACTAAATTTACACACAACCGCCAGACAAGTTCTTGTCTGGAATCATAATCTCGATTTCTTTAATGTCAAAACACACCGCTGGTTCACCATGATGTATTCAATCGCTTTTATCGAAACGGTGTTTACCTTCGATTGGCTGGTCATGGTTGATGCTATTTCCGGCTATCGTGGCGGATCGCCGGCGCTTTGTTGTCGCGAGGTTTAGGAGTCGGGAAGAGATCGCATACGCGGTGGTAGGTTGATGGTTACACGTTGTCGTGGTGGCGCGAGGGACGAACGCCGGTGGCCGCCTGTACATAACGCCATAAAGCGCCGCTGAAATTGTCGCCGAGATCGCCTATGAGTCGCCTAATTGCATTCAAGAGAGAGAGAGAAGAGAGCAAAACCTTAAAATGTTAAAATAAATGTTGGCTTTATTTAGCCGTTGAGTGGTTAATTATTAGTCATTTTTAGCGCTATGGTCTCGTTCGAATCCTCCTTATCAATGCACTTCTCCTACCGACCTACTAATCGCTCCGCTTGTCCCTACACGCTGAGGATTTTTTATGAGTAATTCCATCCGTGTAGAGGCTTAGGTTAGCTACTCCCTTCACCCCAGCACGGCAATTAATCTCACCTCGAGCATGGGAATCAACCCAAGACCTCCCACACGGTATCTTAGCCTAACCTTTGACCATCGGGCCAAATGTCGGATAAATGTTGGCTTTATTTAGCCGTTGAGTGGTTAATTATTAGTCATTTTTAGCGCGTGGTCTCGAGTTCAATCCTCCTTATCACTGCACTCTCCTACCGACCTACTAATCGCCTCCGCTTGTCCCTACTGCTGAGGATTTTTATGAGTAATTCCATCCGTGTTAGAGGCTTAGTGGTTAGCTACTCCTGCCTCCTCGCACGGCAATTAATCTCACCTCCGCCGATATGGGGAATCGAACCCAAGACTCTCCTACACAAGGTATCTCTTAGCCTAACCTTTCACCATCACAAATGTTGGATAAAATGTTGGCTTTATTTAGCCGCTGAGTGGTTAATTATTAGTCATTTTTAGCGCGTGGTCTCTGGTTCGAATCCTCCTTATCAATGCACTTCTCCTACCGACCTACTAATCGCCTCCGCTTGTCCCTACACGCTTGGAGGATTTTTCATGAGTAATTCCATCCGTGTTAGAGGCTTAGTGGTTAGCTACCCTTCACCCCGCACGGCAATTAATCTCACCTCCGGAGCATGGGAATCGAACCCAAGACCTCCCACACATGGTATCCTTAGCCTAACCTTCACCATTGGGCCAAATGTCGTTGGATAAAATGCTGGCTTTATTTAGCCGCTGAGTGGTTAATTATTTAGTCATTTTTAGCGGTGGTCTCTGTTCGAATCCTCCTTATCACTGCACTTCTCCTACCGACCTACTAATCGCCTCCGCTTGTCCCTACACGCTGAGGATTTTTTATGAGTAATTCCATCCGTGTTGAGGCTTAGGTTAGCTACTCCTTCACCCTCGCAATGGCAATTAATCTCACCGCGACATGGGAATCGAACCCAAGACCTCCACACACGGTATCTTAGCCTAACCTTTGACCATCCAAAATGTCGCTGATAAAAATGTTGGCTTTATTTAGCCTGAGTGGTTAATTATTAGTCATTTTTAGCGTGGTCTCGGTTCGAATCCTCCTTATCAATGCACCCTCCTACCGACCTACTAACGCCTCCGCTTGTCCTACACGCTTGGAGGATTTTTCATGAGTAATTCCATCCGTGTTAGAGGCTTAGGGTTAGCTACTCCTTCACCCCCGCACGGCAATTAATCTCACCTGAGCATGGGAATCGAACCCAAGACTTCCCACACATGGTATCCTTAGCCTAACCTTTGACCATCACAAATGCTGGATAAAAAAATGTCAGCTTTATTTAGCCGCTGAGTGGTTAATTATTAGTCATTTTAGCGCGTGGTCTCGAAGTTCGAATCCTCCTTATCATCGCACTTCTCCTACCGACTCACTTTAATCGCTCCGCTTGTCCCTACTGCTGAGGATTTTATGAGTAATTCCATCCGTGTTAGAGGCTTAGGTTAGCTACTCCTGCCCCCGCAATGGCAATTAATCTCACCGCTGACATGGGAATCGAACCCAAGACCTCCCACACAAGGTATCTCTTAGCCTAACCTTTGACCATCACAAATGTCATGGATAAATGTTGGCTTTATTTAGCCGCTGAGTGGTTAATTATTAGTCATTTTAGCGCGTGGTCTCGAAGTTCAATCCTCCTTATCATCACTTCTCCTACCGACCTACTGACCGCTCCGCTTGTCCCTACACGCTTGAGGATTTTTCATGAGTAATTCCATCCGTGTTAGAGGCTTAGGTTAGCTACTCCCTTCACCGCAGAACGGCAATTAATCTCACCTCCGATATGGGAATCGAACCCAAGACCTCCCACACATGGTATCTCTTAGCCTAACCTTTGACCATTGGGCCAAATGCTGCTTGGATAAAAATGTTGGCTTTATTTAGCCGCTGAGTGGTTAATTATTAGTCATTTTTAGCGCTGGTGGTCTGGTTCGAATCCTCCTTATCAATGCACTTCTCCTACCGACTCACTAATCGCCTCCGCTTGTCCTACACGCTTGGAGGATTTTTCATGAGTAATTCCATCCGTGTTAGAGGCTTAGGGTTAGCTACCCTTCACCGCACGGCAATTAATCTCACCTCCGAGCATGGGAATCGAACCCAAGACCTCCCACACACGGTATCCTTAGCCTAACCTTTGACCATTGGGCCAAATGTCGCTGGATAAAAATGTTGGCTTTATTTAGCCGCTGAGTGGTTAATTATTTAGTCATTTTTAGCGTGGTCTCGTTCAATCCTCCTTATCAACACCCTCCTACCGACCTACTAATCGCCTCCGCTTGTCCCTACACGCTTGGAGGATTTTATGAGTAATTCCATCCGTGTAGAGGCTTAGGTTAGCTACTCCCTTCACCCCGCACGGCAATTAATCTCACCTCCGCGAGCATGGGAATCAACCCAAGACCTCCCACACACGGTATCCTTAGCCTAACCTTTCACCATCACCAAATGCCGCTGGATAAAATGTTGCTTTATTTAGCCGCTGAGTGGTTAATTATTAGTCATTTTTAGCGCGTGGTCTCTCGTTCAATCCTCCTTATCAATGCACTTCTCCGCCCGACCTACGAACGCTCCGCTTGTCCCTACACGCCGAGGATTTTTCACGAGTAATTCCATCCGTGTTAGAGGCTTAGGGTTAGCTACCCTTCACCCCGCACGGCAATTAATCTCACCACGAGCATGGGAATCGAACCCAAGACCTCCCACACATGGTATCTCTTAGCCTAACCTTTCACCATCGGGCCAAATGTCATTGATAAAATGTTGGCTTTATTTAGCCGCTGAGTGGTTAATTATTTAGTCATTTTTAGCTGGTCTCGTTCAATCCTCCTTATCAATGCACTTCTCCTACCGACTCACTAATCGCCTCCGCTTGTCCCTACACGATTGGAGGATTTTTTATGAGTAATTCCATCCGTGTTAGAGGCTTAGGTTAGCTACTCCTTCACCCCGCAATGGCAATTAATCTCACCTCGAGCATGGGAATCGAACCCAAGACCTCCTACACACGGTATCCTTAGCCTAACCTTTGACCATTGGGCCAAATGCCGTTGGATAAAAATGTTGGCTTTATTTAGCCGCTGAGTGGTTAATTATTTAGTCATTTTAGCGCGTGGTCTCGTTCGAATCCTCCTTATCAATGCACTTCTCCTACCGACCTACTTTAATCGCCTCCGCTTGTCCCTACACGCTTGGAGGATTTTTTACGAGTAATTCCATCCGTGTTAGAGGCTTAGTGGTTAGCTACTCCTTCACCCCGCAGAATGGCAATTAATCTCACTCATTGAGCATGGGAATCAACCCAAGACCTCCCACACATGGTATCCTTAGCCTAACCTTTCACCATCGGGCCAAATGTCATTGGATTAAAATGTTGGCTTTATTTAGCCGCTGAGTGGTTAATTATTAGTCATTTTTAGCCATGGTCTCGAATCCTCCTTATCAATGCACTCTCCTACCGACCTACTAATCGCCTCCGCTTGTCCTCCTACACGCTTGAGGATTTTTCATGAGTAATTCCATCCGTGTTAGAGGCTTAGGGTTAGCTACTCCCTTCACCCCCGCACGGCAATTAATCTCACCGCTGGAGCATGGGAATCGAACCCAAGACCTCCCACACGGTATCTCTTAGCCTAACCTTTGACCATCACAAATGTCGTTGGATAAATGTTGGCTTTATTTAGCCGCTGAGTGGTTAATTATTAGTCATTTTTAGCGCGTGGTCTCAAGGTTCGAATCCTCCTTATCACTGCACTTCTCCTACCGACCTACTGACCGCTCTCCGCTTGTCCCTACACGCTCGAGGATTTTTCACAGTAATTCCATCCGTGTTAGAGGCTTAGGGTTAGCTACTCCTTCACCCTCGCACGGCAATTAATCTCACCTCGAGCATGGGAATCGAACCAAGACCTCCCACACGGTATCCTTAGCCTAACCTTTCACCATCGGGCCAAATGCCGCTGGATAAAAATGTCGCTTTATTTAGCCGCTGAGTGGTTAATTATTAGTCATTTTTACACAGGTGGTCTCGGTTCGAATCCTCCTTATCAATGCACTCTCCTACCGACCTACTAATCGCCTCCGCTTGTCCCTACACGCTCGAGGATTTTTCATGAGTAATTCCATCCGTGTTAGAGGCTTAGGTTAGCTACCTCTTCACCCCGCACGGCAATTAATCTCACCTCCGAGCATGGGAATCGAACTCAAGACCTCCCACACGGTATCTCTTAGCCTAACCTTTCACCATCACCAAATGTCGTTGATAAAATGTCAGCTTTATTTAGCCGCTGAGCGGTTAATTATTTAGTCATTTTGGCCACAGGTGGTCTTGGTTCAATCCTCCTTATCACCGCACTTCTCCTACCGACCTACTAATCGCTCCGCTTGTCCCTACACGCTTGAGGATTTTTTACGCAGTAATTCCATCCGTAGAGGCTTAGTGGTTAGCTACTCCTTCACCCCGCACGGGCAATTAATCTCACCGCTGACATGGGAATCGAACCCAAGACCTCCCACACACGGTATCCTTAGCCTAACCTTTGACCTGCCTAGTGGGTTTAGGTTTGTGGTTCAGGTTTGTGGTTTAGTGGTAGGCCCAGTGGTAGGTTTGTGGTTCAGGCCTAGGCTCAGTGGGCCTAGGCCTAGGTGTGGCCCAGGCTTGTGGCCCAGTGGTTACCAGTGGCCTGTGTGGCCCAGGCCTGGTGGCTCAGGCCCAGGCCTGGTGGCCCAGTGGCCTGTGGCCCAGTGGCCCAGTGGCCCAGGCCTGTGGCCCAGGCCCAGTGGCCTAGGGCCAGGCCTGTGCTCCAGGCTCAGTGGCCTGCGCCCAGTGGCCCAGGCCCAGGCCCAGTGGCCCAGTGGGCCTCAGTGGCCCAGTGGCCCAGTGGCCTGGCCCAGTGGCCTGTGGCCCAGGCCAGGCCCAGTGGCCCAGGCCCAGGGCCCAGGCCTCAGTGGCCCAGTGGCCCAGGCCCAGGCCCAGTGGCCTGTGTGGCCCAGGCCCAGGCCCAGGGCCTGTGGCCCAGTGGCCCAGTGGCCCAGGCCCAGTGGCCCAGTGGCCCAGTGGCCCAGTGGCCAGTGGCCTGTGGCCTGTGTGGCCCAGGCCCAGGCCCAGGCCCAGTGGCCCAGGCCCAGTGGCCCAGGCCCAGTGGCCTGTGGCCTGTGGCCCAGTGGCCCAGTGGCCCAGGCCCAGGCCTGGCCCAGGCCCAGTGGCCCAGGCCCAGTGCCCAGGCCCAGTGGCCCAGTGGCCCAGCAGTGGCCCAGGCCCAGGCCCAGTGCCCAGGCCCAGGCCCAGGCCTGTGGCCCAGGCCCAGTGGCCCAGTGGCCTGTGGCCTGTGGCCCAGGCCCAGGCCCAGGCCCAGGCCCAGTGGCCCAGGCCCAGTGGCCCAGTGGCTCAGTGGCCCAGGCCCAGTGGCCCAGGGCCTGGCCCAGTGGCCTCAGTGGCCCAGGCCTGGCCCAGTGGCCCAGGCCCAGTGGCCTGTGGCCTGGTGGCCCAGTGGCCCAGTGGCCTGTGGCCCAGGCCCAGTGGCCCAGGCCAGTGGCCCAGTGGCCCAGTGGCTCAGGCCTATCACAGGCCCAGGCCTGGTGGCCCAGTGGCCTGCCCAGGCCCAGTGGCCCAGGCCTCAGTGGCCTGGCCCAGTGGCCCAGGGCCCAGGCTCAGGCCCAGGCTCAGTGGCCCAGTGGCCTGGTGGCCCAGGCCCAGGCCCAGTGGCCCAGGCCCAGTGGCCCAGGCCCAGGCCCAGTGGCCCAGTGGCTCAGTGGCCTGTGGCCTGCGGGGCTCAGTGGCCTGTGGCTCAGGCCTGTGGCCCAGGCCCAGTGGCCCAGGCCCAGTGGCCTGTGGCCTAGGCCCAGTGGCCCAGGTTCAGGGTTTGTGGTAGGTGTGGTTTAGTGGTTTAGGTTTGTGGTTTAGGGTTTAGGGTTTAGGCCTAGTGGTTTAGGTTCAGTTTGTGGTTTAGGTTTGTGGTTTAGTGGTTTAGGGTTTTTTTTTTTTTAGATAATCCACCAGCCAGGCTCCCAGGTTATTTTATATATCAAAAGCGAGTATACGGGCCCCGTAGGGAAGTACACCGCCATCGCCAGGAGTGCAAAAAGAAAGCATAATAATCAATAGCAATGATCATCACCGAGTTTATAACATACTGATGATACTACAAATGCGATACAAACAAAATGTAAGATACAATGTGTTTCAAAGCTATAAGCTACCTCCGCATACAAAGTCTTCAATCGTTGTCTCATCTCTGCCATCCCCAAATACTCTAAAATCCGATCATGTAAAAGGAGTCCCGGGTCCGGACTGATCCGATCTAGTATGATGGATGAGGCGCCCGATGTAATCCTGAGCAAGACTCAGATCGAATCACCGGGGGTCCGCCGAGCTAGCAATGCATCCGCTACGGCCCGAGTGTCCGATCTAACTTCTAGTATCCATCTTCATGTATTTTTCATTGCCGTGTGTCATATCCGCTATCATCCGCTGTTCGCGCATGAAGAGTGTAGGGCGATGCACTCGCAACCTCGCACCGCCTCGTGGAAGAGCCTCTGTAATGATATCCAAAGACGGGCCGTAGCTTTCGCGCCACAAACTCGCTCGCTTTCGACGCCACAATCGTGCCTTTCTCGCATCCATGAAGATGTTGATAAAATCAATCGCCGCTTAGCTTCATCACCATTCGCAACCTCCGATCCCGAATATCCCCTGCTCCTAATAGGAATAGCCCTATCCAAACCAATTCCAGAAGGCTGTGTAACTCGTGGATCTCCTTACCTCGAGAATTATGCCCATAAAAGGATCCGAATCCTCTATAGCGTAAGGTGATACCTCGTGATAAGTCTCATGGTTGGTTTGTCAACCACTGTATCCCTATCCTCATCAAACAAGTCACCATGTCAACAAAATTATCATCTTCACAATCATGTAATCCTCATGGCATCAACCTCCACCTCAACATCATCATTATCACACAAGCTCCTTACCACAAATTCTCCCCACACTACCGTAAGAGGGAATACTAGTATGCTCTGGTTCAAAGGCACAAAATTTCAAGCTAAAGGTAGCTCAAGATTAATGCCAATCAAGAACGGGTCCCGACGATGGAAACATTTTGGCCAGAGGAAGAGGGTGCGATGAAAATATAGCCGCTTAGATTTGCCTTTCCCAATATCCAGCCGATACCGCGAGTAAGTGCGGCGGTGTAGTTTCAGAGGAGTGGTAGGTTCAATGAGTGGACGGGTTCTGTGGAATAAGCGCGATGTCTGCAGGATAAAGGAGTGGTCTCTCGTGGGTTCGGTTCAACAGAGTGAGGGTGGATGGTCTCGTGGGGTAGGGATATCTGGTGGTTTGGCTGGCAAGAGGCGAGGTGCATCGAGGGGTCAGCGGGGTAGTAAGCGAGGAGCTAGCAAACGCGGGAGGTTGCATGAATCAAAAGGGTGCTGGTGGGTTTTGTTGGATCGAGAGCGGGTAGGTAAATGGAGGATGATAGGAATTTCAAGTACAGGCTATAGACTCAGGTGTTTTTGCTCGAGGTTGTTTTTGGTTAACTTTAGATATTCAATGGGGCAAGCTTTGATTTCCATTTTTGGTTTTCGCTTGACTTCAGGAGGATTTTTCTTTCGCTTTTTATCGTAACTGCTTGCTACCATTTGGATTTTGGGGCTTCTTTGGCTTGATTTGGATTTTGGGGATTTCTTTGGCTTTATTTGGATTTTTGGGTGGATTGTTTGTTTTGTTTGAATTATCCAGGATTTGAGTTTTATGGTTGTCTTTGGAGGAGCAGATGAGTATTTTCTTTGTCCTCGGAAGGTTTCATCTCGTGATCGAGTTTCCAACACCCGTACATCATGTCCTTCGAAGGAACAATTATTGCAATACTTTGGGAGAAAGTCAAACCGAATCTTGTAAGAGTTTGTTTGAATTCCTCCTTCCGTAGCAATTTGGATTTGATATTTTGGGGTGTCGAAAACAAATCTAATTCGACCTTAACCTTAGCACAACTAGGGACGGTCATATTTTTGGTAGCCGTGATCAACACAAATGGGTCTACCAACAACAGGCTAATAGACACAGGATAGACTCATCAAAGTAGACAGTGGAAGGTTAGGAATGAAACCCAAGCCTAAGCTATACTAGTTTCTTTTCAGGTCAAAGGAAACATCATATTTCATAAGGCGTAAAGGATATGATTCCTCTTGTCTTTATATCAAAGCCGAAGAAATGGACATAAGCAGATCATAATCTTCTTCACCCGAGCATCGAATCGTAATACGACGGCTAAACAGATAACCAATTCTAACTGGGGCGGGCTTTCAATTTCAACCGCTTAGGTAATTCACTCGTAAAATCTATGTTAGGCATGCCATGACTAAATTTACCTATTACCGCCATTTCAAATCTTGACGCGCTTATCAACACATCAATTTCGGATTTCAGAGCAATAATGTAGTTCTCCGTAGATAATTTACCCAAAGCAATTGAGGTGGTATTTGACCATTCTCGAGCTTTGTGGGACCCACGATCCAAACTTGTCGGTGATGATTGTAGAACATGAGCAAACCGATTCCGTGTTTAGACCGGTTCAATTGCCGCCATTGTGGCGGCACTATCACTGTATCGCCACCGCTTGCTGTTGTCACGAAATACCATTTTGATCCAAAATCAATGAATTGTTGAATCGGGGGTCATTAGTGGTGGAAAATCGAACAAATGGCCGGACAACCTCAACAGTGGTCGCCACCAGAACATCGCAAATACATTGCCACGCGGCGTCACGAAAATATGGAGAATTTGAAAACGGTGTCGAGCGTCGAGCGCTTAGGGAATTGTAGAGCTTGAGACGAACACAACGGTACCACCCACCACCCACGACAATACCGAACGACGGAAACGACGCCGAATGGAAAATTCGATTGGTCGCCCCGCTGCTCGGAAGAATCAAGGTCGAGGTAGGTGCAAATGACGGTCAAGACGACGAGTCGCTGGTACCACTCACGATCGCCGACACCGTGTCACGAAAACGATCGCGCGCTAGGTTTCGCAAGATTGATTTGGCGATACGACGATCGGTAACAATCGGGCGCGTGGGTATAGAAATGACGGTGGAGAAGACGAATCGACAGCACCGCCCGTCGAGGATGCCCGAGGTCGCCGAAATCTAAAAAGACGATCGGAAACCTAGCGATTTTCGATCGAATTTTCCCGACGACAGATGAGTCGACGATCGTGCGTGGTATGGAAATGACGGGGAGAAGAGACGACCTTTGTGGTGGTCCCGCTGGCTTGACGGAGCTGGCCGAATGGCGAAAACCGCCACACATCGCTCACGCCGCAAAATTATTGACTCCCCTAGTAAGATGGAGGAATTTGGGGGGCTTGTTTTTTTTTTTTTTTTTTGACGGCGAATCCGCACCGCCACTCTTCGAAAAGCGCACAGTGTAAAACCCCGCCGACGCAATAGCCAAAGAAACCACGCCGCCGACAACCACACTGCGTGCCATGTGTGACACTCAACCAAGGTTTACGCAGGGATCGAACTCGTGACTCATGGGTCCCGCGCCATCAAGCACACTAACTCGACTACCCTCATGGTTTAGGTTTAGGTTTGTGGTTTAGGGTTTAGGTTTAGGTTTAGGGTTTAGGTTTAGGGTTTAGGTTTAGGTTTAGGTTTAGTGGTTTAGGGTTTAGGGTTTAGGTTTAGGTTTAGTGGTTTAGGGTTTAGTGGTTTGTGTGGTTTTTTTTTTTTTTTTTTTTTTTTAAGTAATCATCCAAAGCTTGTCGCCTGTTATTTTATTAATAACAGAAATGAAACAGGTGCCCAAAAAGGGGGAATACAGACTCTATCAGGACATGTCCTATCTCGCCTGCTAACCCTATCTAGGCGAAGCTTAGGTCTATCCCGAATGTAAAAAGAAGGAAGATGCTAAGATTAGATAAGCTATGATCATCATAGAGTTTATAATGCACTCTATGATAATATTACAATTGATGATACTAAGGTAGAATAATAATATAATCGCTGCAGTCGGGAACTCTAAACTCAGACTTATAAAATCTTCAAACCCAAGTACCTGGTCCTCCTCGCCATCTAATAATCGGTATAGAATCATTTCTTCTTTGATTCAGGGTTATCGCAACGGGATTGTTTCCGCTTTAGCTTGTTTACCTTGCCGTGCTGTTGAAGACTCAACTTCTATTCTAGCCTTGGGTATTGCTTCCTCAATTCTTTTCATCTCAAAGAAACATATCCACGATCGTGACGCCCAAACATGTGACTAAGTGCTATCTGAAGCTCCTCATCATCAAGTATATCTTCTTCTATACCTTCATCAATAGCAAGTGGTCTTGGTTCAGGTTCATACGGCCCATGATCCAATCCCGCTTATCTTCTCGTGAGGCAATGATCATGCTCAATTCCTAAGACATCTTCAAAATCGTCATACCATAGAATTCACCATCACTTTCCATTTCTCGATCAAAGGCTTCACGGTTCGCAATCTCACTTTTGATAGCAGCGCGAAGAACCCCGTGAAACATATCCATCTGTCTCACCCCACTTCCTCCCGCTACTATAAGTACACAACTGAATGGCAGTGTTAGTTTTATTGGAAGGAATGTCTGATGAGGAATTATTCAATGTACAAGTTTGTGTCGGGAAGGAAAAGGCATTATTAATCCAATTTCAATGGGCGGTTCTTTCGTGGTCTGGGCTTCAAGTACTTTTGGGCTTCGATGATTGATTTTGTTTGAGGTTGAGAGCGAGCCCGATCCAAACTGAATTTGGACTTGAATTTTCGGGTTGTTTTAAAAGTGGTTGGGCTGGGTCACGATTGGGCGTGGTCACGATTTCGAGGGAAAGCTGGTCACGTTTTGATATATAGGCTTAGCTGGTACGGGTCAGTGGTACGGGAATAGAGTGGGGTAATTTTAAATGGTTGGCCTCGGTTAGGGGTGATTGGCCTGCTTTTAGGTCTGGCCTGCCTGGGCATCGGGTATCATACGTGGGCTTAGGTTTTCGGTAGTTTTGATGCGGCGAGGTTAGTGGGGAGCGATGTTCAGATCGTACCGCGTAGGTAGTCGTTAAATGGGTCGCAGGGCCGAGCCGATCGGCCAACGGGTGGTCGGGTTAAATCGTCGCAGTGGTTTCACGCAGAATTTCAAAGCGGTTTCTGACCGGGAGCCGGCCGGCGGGGTAGGTGATAGGGGATGGGTCTGCAGCGGGGGTGGTCCGGCCGCGTGTCGCGTTAACGGGTCGGCCTGGCCAACGCTTTCGTAGGGTTTTTGATGGGTTTAGGTTTTTCGAGGCGACGGCGCTGCAGGGTGTAACGGCGGGGGCACGCGGGTCGGGACGGGTCCGCAGCGCGGTCCGGCCGTCATGGGCTCGCCCCGTGGTTTCAGCCTGGGTTATGCCAGGTCGGGGTGGATTAGGTTCGGGCTTAGCGGTTTAGGTTAGGTTAGCCCAGCAGCAACGGCGGCCGGGCTGTGGCTCGAGGCGTGCGGTGGGTGGATCCGTGGTCTGATAGGTTCCGCGGTCGTGGCCGCTGTAGGTTCTGGTGAGCTCGGCTGGCCATTATTTCCTGCCGGAAATTAATTTTGGCTAGAATTTTTGTGTTTTTCACGGGGGCTGTTTTGAAGTGGCATGGTGTCACCATTTTGGCCGGATTTTCTCCCGACCTGCAGAAACAAGAGGCAAGGTGTTTTTAGGATTAGATTTGTATTTTTCTAGGCTTTTTACTCGTGATAACTCGCTAAGCACCATTTTTTGGTTTTGATCTGGGTGGTTTTGGACGCAAGGCTTATGGAAGTGGTTTAGAGTATTACCTTTTCCATGGCCACTGGATTTTCCATGCATTCATTGCCATTGTCAATCTTCTTTGGCCTCAACCGATTTATTTTCCAACACCCTTCAATGTCATGTCCTTGAAGTTTGCAATTATTACAAATACTTTGGCAAGAAATCAAACCTTATTTTTTGCCATTTTGTATTTAATAATACCATTCTTCTTGAACTAAATTTGAATCTTTGAGGGTGAGATTTTAACAAATCAACCTCAACCTTAACCCTAGCACAACTAGGCCTTGTTTTATTCCTTGTGCTCAATCAATAGCAATAGGTTTCCCACCGCCAAGAAGAGAACAAGGCCGAATGGCCATAGAAATTGGAGAAAGGTTAGGAAAAGAAATCCAACCTCAAGCAATGTTTGACTCTCTTCGGGATTAAATGCACATCCCAAATGAATGTTCTCATTAACAACATCTTATTATTTTCTTTAATCCAAAACTAGGCTTGACATCAAGTGTCATAATCTTCTTCAATTGAACAATCGAATAAGAATATGATTTATACAACAAACCTATATTAACCTCACTCTTCAATCCACATTGTTTAGGAATTTCCTTAATAGATCGAAATCGTCTAACCATTCAAAACTTGCCAATAATCGCAAGTTTCAAACCTTGTTCTTGAATCATAGTATCAATTTCTTCCTCCTCAAACATAACCATAGGTTCACCATGTAAGATAGGTGATAGATTTTAGTGGCACGAGATTCAAGGAGGGGAAGGAGGCGACATGAATTAGGTTTACCGCCGCCGCCATCGCTTCACGAAACCGGGGGTCGATTTGAGTATTTCTGAAAAGGTGGGGTGGGTATTGGTGGGAAGGTGTCCGACCACAGAGGTGGCCGCCAAACGGTCGAGACGCCACGGCTCTGGAAAAGGTGCGCGGCTAAGGCTAGGTTTTTCCATTTTTGTGAGAGAGGAGAGCAAATTTTGCTAAGTTAAAATGTTGGCTTTATTTAGCCGTTGGAGTGGTTAATTATTTAGTCATTTTTAGCTATGGTTCTTGGGTTCAATCCTCCTTATCAATGCACTTCTCCTACCGACTTACGAATCGCCTCTCCGCTGTCCTACACGCTTGGAGGATTTTTTATGAGTAATTCCATCCGTGTTAGAGGCTTAGGGTTAGCTACTCCTTCACCCCCGAGAATGGCAATTAATCTCACCTCACGACATTGGGAATCGAACTCAAGACCTCCCACACGGTATCCTTAGCCTAACTTTTCACCATCACAAACATGTCGATGGGTTTAGGGTTTAGTGGTTTAGGGTTTAGTGGTTTAGGGTTTAGGTTTAGTGGTTTAGGGTTTAGGTTTAGGTTTAGGTTTGTGGCTTAGTGGTTTAGGGTTTAGGTTAGGTTTGTGGTTTAGGTTTGTGGTTTAGGTTTAGTGGTTTAGGTTTGTGGTTTAGGGTTTAGGTTTAGGTTTAAGCCCAGTGGCCCAGGCCCAGGCCTGTGGCCCAGGCCCAGGCCTGTGGCCCAGTGGCCCAGGCCCAGTGGCCCAGCCTCAGGCCCAGGCCTGCGCCCAGGCCTGTGGCCCAGGCCCAGTGGCCCAGGCCCAGGCCCAGTGGCCCAGGCCTGTGGCCCAGGCCTGTGGCCCAGGCCCAGGCCCAGGCCTGCGCCCAGTGGCCCAGTGGCCCAGGCCCAGGCCTGCGCCTGTGGCCCAGTGGCCCAGGCCCAGTGGCTCAGTGGCCCAGGCCCAGGGCCCAGGCCTAGGCCCAGGCCCAGTGGCCCAGGCCCAGTGGCCCAGGCCCAGGCCCAGGCCTGCGGCCCAGGCGCCAGTGGCCCAGGGCCTGGCCCAGTGGCCCAGTGGCCCAGTGGCCTGTGTGGCCCAGTGGCCCAGTGGCTCCAGGCCTGTGGCCCAGTGGCCCAGTGGCCCAGGGCCCAGGCCCAGTGGCCCAGGCCCAGTTTAGGCCCAGTAGTGGCCCAGGCCCAGTGGCCTGTGGCCCAGTGGTCAGTGGTTCAGGGTTTAGGTTTGGGTTTAGTTTTTAGTGTTTAGTGTTTTGTGTTTAGGGTTTAGGTTTCAGGTTTAGGTTTGTGGTTTAGGGTTTAGGGTTTAGTGTTTAGGGTTTAGGGTTTAGTGGTTTAGGTTTAGGTTTAGGGTTTAGGGTTTAGGTTTAGTGTTTAGTATTTGTGGTTTAGGTTTTTTTTTTTTTTTTTTTTTTGAGTAATCATCCGTGCACGTCGCCTGTGTTTTTATTAATAACAGAATGAAAAGTGCCTGTATGGAGTTACAAATAATAAAGGATAGCCCTTTACTACCGCTAGTCCCACCATGCGGCTAAAGTCTATCCCAATGTAAAAAGTAAAGGTTTAAAATAAGATAAGCTATGATCATCATAGAGTTTATAATGCACTCTATGATGATGTTACAAAAGATGATACTAAGATAGAATAATAGTATAAGAACAAAGCTAGGAAATCTAAACTCTGAACTTATAAAATCTTCTAACCTATGTACCTTTTCCTCTTTGTTTTCTAGTAATCCATGGTATTGAATCATTTCTTCTTTGATCTAGTCAGAATGCACAAACGGATCGCTTGCTAGCTTCCTTCCGCTGGACGAGATTATGTGTCATGAAGTCCTGCCTTTCTTAGTGGACTGTATCGCGTTCTAATCTACTCATCGCCGCATACCTATCTTCCGGCCTGAATGTCATGAAACATTTGACCGTGCAGTAACTCAAGATCCTCATCATCCGTACGTCGCCCTCTCAATCTCCATCAACAGCAGTCGGGCTTCGGGCATCGTTCATACGGCCCATGGCCCAATCCCGCCTATCTTCATCGGAGGCAATAATCATGTCGTAATTCCTAAGACCTCTTCAAAATTTGTCATGCCATAGAATTCACCATCACTTTCCATTTCATCAAAGGCTTCACGGTTCGCAATCTCGCCTTTTGATACCAGTGAAGAACCCGTGAAACATATCCAATAGTCTCACCCTCCTTCCTCCCCGTCACTACCAGCACTCAAAAGCGGTCAGTGGTAGTTTTACTGGAAGGAATGTCCTGACGAGGTTTTATTAAACGCATAAGGTAGGGAAGGAAAAGGCATTCTTAAGCCAATTTCAATGATTTTTATCGTCAGGCTTGGAATTAGTATCGGCCTGCAGTTGATTTTGTACGGGTTGGTCAGAATGGAGCCCGTGATCCGACATAGAATTGGTCAGGTTATTTGGACTTGTTGAATCGGTTTGGGCTTTGATTTGGGCCTTTTATTCGGAGGTTTTAACGGCAATGGTTTGTAATCGGGGAATTTGTCGATCCGGGGTCGTGGTACGTTCGGGTTTTCGTCCGGACGCTTCGCCCGTAATCGGCTCGCCTGCCTGCCTGCCGGGTAGGGTTACCGTGAGGTTTTTAGGTTTTGCGCGCCGTCGACTTTATGGCGTGGGGTGATAGATGCCAGTGACTCGGGTACCGTGCGGGTAGTCGGGTTAACGGGTTAGGCTCAGGGGCGCACTTTGTCCGGCAACGGGCTCGCCTGCCGTCGCTTCGGCGTTATGGCGCTGATTGCCAGGTTTTTCGTGCTGACCCGCGGGTTGGTCGGCGTGGTTGCGCGGGGTAGATCCGCAGTGGGCTGCAGAGCGACCGGGTCACGGACGCCCGTCCGTGGGCCGCGTCAACGTGATTTTAGTGGTTTCGCGCATAGCGGATTTTTCGATAT